>JAMPIV010018260.1:0-82500 GCA_024509875.1 Oreohelix idahoensis | reverse complement strand
CTATATTAATTTCCATCCCATACGTTCTTGTTACTTTCTCCAGTCTAGAGGTAAGGTCTTGAAGTTCTGATTCTGATCCAGCTATCAGATCAATATCATCAGCAAAACGTAGGTTGCACAGAGGTCGGCCTCCAATCGATATGGTTGATTTATAATCGTAGAGAGCCTCCTGCATAATATGTTCTAGATAAATATTAAAGAGCACTGGGGACAGGATACATCCCTGCCGAACTCCTACAGTTGTTTTGAAAAATTCTCCAATGTCGTTGCTTGCAAAAACAGCACTGCTTGCGTCCTTGTATAGTGCTTCAATGATATCTATGATGTTGGTATCAAAATTGAATTTTCTCATTACTTGCCATAAGCCTTCATGCCAGACTCGATCGAAGGCTTTTGTGAAATCGATGAAGTTATGGTATAAATCGTGTTGATGTTGGAGATGTTTTTCGATAAGTAATCTAATATTGAAGATTTGTTCTGAGGTACTTCTTTTTGGTCTAAAGCCAGCCTGTTCCTCTGACAAGATTTCTTCTGATTTCTGTTTTATTCTGTTCAAAAGTATCCTTAACATCACCTTACTTGGATGACTAATAAGGCTAATGGTTCTGTAGTTCTTGCACATTTTTAGATTTCCTTTCTTTGGAAGCGGTATTACTAATGACTGCGTCCATTCTTTTGGCCATTTTTTTGTACTCCATATCTTCTGGCAAATTGTTGTCATGATTTTTACTATATCTGGTCCTCCATATTTCAAGAGCTCTGCTGGGATATTATCCACACCCGGTGACTTCCCTCCTTTCATCGAACATATAGCCTCTTCCACTTCTTCCCGTAATATTGCTGCATTTCCGAGTTCCCTGTTTTCGCACTTAATGTTGTTTAATATGCCTAAGTCAGTGTCAAGTTTACAGTTATATAATTCTTTACAATATTCTGTCCATCTTCTCATTACAGCTGTTTTTTCATTGAGCAGAGCCCCATTGCTATCTTCTATGACAGTTACCCTGGGCTGTTGGGGTTTTGATAGTTTTCTTAATGTGTCAAAAGCTGCCTTGCTGTTACCTTTTATTAGCCCCGTATTAATGGACTCACATTGATCAGCTACCCATTTTTCTTTGGCCTGTTTCATTTTCTTCCTAATATTTTTATTCACCATACTGTATTGCCATGCTGCTTCAGGAACCTCTTTCTTAACCTTTTTCATTTCCCGCCGTGTATCACATAACTTCAGAATGTCATCTGTAACCCATGGTTTGTTTATTTTCTTTCTTTTACCAAGTATTTCTGTTGCTGATTCAATGAGCACGTCTTTCATGTTCTCTGTGATTGAGTTGATATCATCCTCCAAAAAGTTGAGAGCTGCGAATTTTCTTCCAACAATGTGTGTGTGTGTGTGTGTGTGTGTGTGTGTGTGTGTGTGTGTGTGTGTGTGTGTGTGTGTGTGTGTGTGTGTGTGTTGTTTTATGTGTTTGTGTGCGTGGTGAGTGTGTGTGTGCGTGTGTGTGTGCGCGTGTGTGTGCGCGTGCGTGCGCGCGTGCGTGCGTGCGTGCGTGCGTGCGTGCGTGCGTGCGTGCGTGCGTGCGTGCGTGCGTGCGTGTGTGTGTGTGTGTGTGTGTGTGTGTGTGTGTGTGTGTGTGTGTGTGTGTGTGTGTGTGTGTGTGTGTGTGTGTGTGTGTGTGTGTGTGTGTGTGTGTGTGTGTGTGTGTGAATTTACTTTTATATTTGATGCAAATTTTACCTAACAAGTTATAAATCGACATTAATTTGTGAGTAAATCTATTACAATCATATTTCAAGTTACTTTTATAATTTGCATTTTAGAAGAAAAAAGTGCGCCAACATCTTCCATAGTTCTGCCTTATGTCTGATTGCTTGCTTAACGGCGAACATGCTGGTAGTTGTTCTTGTATATGCTGTGATAGCCAGTACAGATGCAGGTAATTCAATGTCAATAACAGGTAAAGTCAAAGGTAATCCCATATTAGATACTGATATAGTGGAGAGAAGTGTATGAGATTTCACCTAAACTAGTGGTTCTTCCAAAATTGAATCACCGTTGCATTGCAAGGCTGCCTTGGCAAATCGTAATGTTTCTTGAGCCATTCAATGAGGTTTCTTTGCAAGTGACAGCTCCTTAATGTGTTTCTGTTTGGTACTAACTTATTAGACGTATATCAAGTGCCAGATTACTAAGTTAAAAAAAAAGGCAAATCTATTAGAGTCCATAAACCCAGCGGAGTGCTTCAGTCACTGATCAAAGCGAGCAGGGGGAAAAAGCAACATCAATAAATGTTGTCTTCTCAAGAAAGTCAAGAACACAATTAATACAGCAATTTTTAGTTTGCTTACACTTTCATCTTATGTTTCTTGATCTGTTGATTGATATACTGCAAACATTTATTTTGATGCAAGTTTTATGTTTATTTTGTTGTGTTTTTTTTAATGTGAAGATGCGTAATTGTTAAGCGTTGGGTCGGGAATATATAATTTTATAGATCGACAACTAGAAAAAATGTAAATCGCGGGATCCCCCTTTATGTGGTACACTGGCGCTAAGGCCAGAATTTCCGGTATTATTGTTGTTCAAAGCACCAGCGAGTGAAATAAAAAGTGAAATAATACTATGCATCTCAGCTGTGAATACATTATTTACTCTGTTCTTCTTTCCAGTCTTATTTTTTCTTATTATTTTTCTGTCCCAATCCTTTATACCCTTAGTAAACTGCATATACATTGTTCGTACATTCATTGGTTGTCACTTTTATTTACTTTTTTTATCAATATGTTTTAAAAGTGCACCTCTGCGCAGTAGGTTAATCCTCGCCATTTTCATCATGTTCGACAAGAATCTTCCATTTGTTTTGCAAAGCTTTTTAAATATATATTATTTACATTTATTTTGAACAATTCTTAATATCCTTAGCTATCTGCACGTGCAACTTTCCTATTTTCATTGGTGGCCTCTCTTAATTTTCTTTTTACCATTACTTTTTTAAACTGTAATGTTATACAGTAGGTTTATCATCGTCATCATCATCATACTAGACAGCAATCTTCCATTTGCTTGCATAGTTTTTATGTGTTTTTTGCATTTATTTTGCATAAGACCATTTAAAAGAAGAGGAGCTGGATGGATACGTAGATGCATACACAGTTACGTGATCACTAGTTCTATATTTCATAAAGTTGGAAATTAGAGCTAGCTAACGTCAATAGTAATTAAACACAAGTCTGCATAACTCCGGGGTTGCTATTTCTATAAAGTTGGAAATCAGAGCTAGCCTACTTCTAAAGTAATTACAGAAGTCTGCATAACTCCAGGGTTGCTATTTCAATAAAGCTGGAATTCAGCGCTAGCCTACTTCTAGAGTAATTACAGAAGTCTGCATAACTCCGGGAATGCTATTTATGTAATGTTGGAATTCAGAGCTACCCTACTTCTAGAGTAATTACACAAGTCTGCGTAGCTCCAGTGTTGATCTTTCTATATCCTCATAGATAGAATTCAGATCTAGAATATACGTTTATGTAGTCACATTATTACTACTTCCATATTCTATATTAAAGCTGCTGGAGTTGACGAAATTTCAGGGGAAATGATTAAAGCAGTTAATGACAACAACCTCTTGAGAATTTTAGATATTATAAATTGTGACGTATGAAAATCGGACCTCTCTTTCTTTAATCCTTCATTTTCTCTCTTTCAACTAAACAACTCGAGTCTTTCCCACGATTGCTGGTTTGGTATGCCATAAGTTATCCCGGACGAGCCCCCATTTATGTCGTAGATTATATTGAGATAGGTTGAAGATGTTTAAGGTCCCGTCTGAGCAGAGGTGATAATGGTAAACTATGTGAGAATAAGGGGTAAGAAATAGCTTTTTTTTCACAAGGGGGTGAGAGTGTAAGAGAAAGGACAGTCTCTGGATTGAGTAATTGCTCTAATCCCAGCCTATCTCACGACAATATTTAACTAGACTTACTTTCTCTCCTGATACATATATAACAGTTACACTTCACTTACATATACACAATTCTGTGACATAATACGTACAGACGTGAACCAAGCTATGGATAACATATACTGGGCAGGGGTTTTGACCAACACGATAACTTAGGTTTATTATGTTTATTATCTTAAAGAAATCACATACAACAATATTATCTATCAGAAGGTATAGTTTACAGACATAAAAAATGCAAGAAAATGTATTAACCCAATAGGCTCTCCTCTACTGTAAAGGAATCCCAAAGTAGATCCTGACAGAAGTAATTAACCCAAAAGATTACAGTTAATAATAATATATATAGGGATAGACGATAAAGTAAAAGAACCAAGTCTCTAGTCAATCTATCCTGAAACAAAGAAGACAAGAAAATGATATAACAGTATTTGCGAACCCGAAAAGACTGAAGTGAGTATAATGATTATACAAAATATGAAATATTCATTTCTCTTTCTTACAGTCTGTCAGTCTGTGGCCACAAGTATTCAGCAATCACACTTACCTACTACTCTTTAACACATCTGTGTATCTTTGACATATTTCAGAGTGGTGCTATCCAAGGGACCCCTGTTCCTCCAAGAATGATTAATAATGATATCATTGTTAAAATGTTTGTTTTTTCTACATCTAGGCGATCAACCCTGTGATCTAGCGGTCTGAATAGCTCCAGAAACATTCTTAAAATATTATTGGGTCCTAGATTTGGACCTGTGCGGTTCTCTTGTGGTTTTCTTACAGAGAGAAAGTCCCCACATATAAACATTTTAAAGAATATAAAAATCAGAACTGGACAAACTCTCAGTTTCCTGGATGATAAATACCCACAGGACCTCTGGGTCCGAGTATACACGGATGGGTCAGCACAGAATGCAGTAAAGAATGGAGGAGCAGGAGTGTACATAGAATACCCAAACAACACTAGGGATACGGTCAGAGTACCAACGGGGAAATTCTGTAACAACTATGATGCAGAAGTCCAGGCAATCAAGGTGGCAACTGAGAAACTACTGAACACCAATCTCGGTCCACAGCCTGTAGTATTCCTGACAGATGCAAGATCAGCACTCCAAGCACTTCAGTCCAGAAAATTGCCAGTTATACAGGCCCTACTTTCTGAACTGTGCAACCAGCGCAGGGTCGCCATGCAGTGGATACCGTCTCATTGTGGAATACCAGGAAACGAGAGAGCAGACGGACTGGCTAAAGAAGGTGCTGCAGACGAACAACCGGATGTACCAGTAACGTACCATCAGAAGAAAAAGATGATCAAATCTATCAGAAAGCCACCAACATCAACGCAGGATGACTACCAAGCTATGAACAGATCAGAACAAATAGTCATTCTGCGCCTCAGAACAGGACACAACCGCCTCCGCAGCCACATGTATACAAAATTCAAGATTGGCAATTCAGCCATGTGTACATGTGGACAGGCACCCCAGACAGCGGAGCACGTACTGCAAGATTGCCCCGAATATGATATATTGAGGCAAACCCACTGGCCCAGAGAAACAACACTGGAAGCAAAACTATATGGACCCCTGTATGAACTACAAAAGACAGTGAAGTTTATACAAGAAACAACATTGCAGATATAGACAATATATTTCAAGCGAACAAAAGAAGAAGAAGAAGAAGAAGAACTGGACAAGAAATTACCCAGATTGTTCACAGCAAATCTGATCCGCCTGTGGTGGCCAAATATCTATATATATAAACATTGTTTCCAGAATATTGACTATCGTAGTTTTTTCTTTTCTCAAGTGGATTTATCCAGAAAAAGGAATACTTGGGTCCATAACCGGCACCCAACCCCAGAGTGAGAGATAAAAAAAAAAACAGATAGGAGATCCTTTGCTTATCCTTATTGGTTTTTTCTAACAGTGTACCCACCAGACATTTTCCTTAAAATATCGGACATCTGTGTGCTGCCCATGGTGAACCTTTTGATAGCAATATATATTTACCTGCACTACCTGACGTGATTTTTTTGACACATAATATTAGCATTATTTAAGCGGACGTTCCCCATTAGGAAAAATTAATCATTCTTGGAGGAACTGGGGTCCCTTGGATAGCACCACCCTGAAATATGTCAAAGATACACAGATGTGTTAAAGAGTAGTAGGTAAGTGTGATTGCTGATTGCTTGTGGCCACAGACCGACAGACTGTAAGAAAGAGAAAATGAATATTTCATATTTTGTATAATCATTATACTCACTTCAGTCTTTTCGGGTTCGCAAATACTGTTATATCATTTTCTATCTTCTTTGTTTCAGGATAGATTAACTAGAGACTTGGTTCTTTTACTTTATCGTCTATCCCTATATATATATTATTATTACCTGTAATCTTTTGGGTTAATTACCTCTGTCAGGATCTACTTTGGGATTCCTTTGCAACAGAGGAGAGCCTATTGGGTTAATATATTTTCTTGCATTTTTTATGTCTGTAAACTATACCTTCTGATAGATAATATTGTTGTATGTGATTTCTTTAAGATAATAAACATAATAAACATAAGTTATCGTGTTGGTCAAACCCCTGCCCAGTATATGTTATCCATAGCTTGGTTCACGTCTGTACGTATTATGTCACAGAATTGTGTATATGTAAGTGAAGTGTAACTGATATATATGTACCAGGAGAGAAAGGGAGTCTAGTTAAATATTGTCGTGAGATAGGCTGGGGTTAGAGCAATTACTCAATCCAGAGACTGTCCTTTCTCTTACACTCTCACCCCCTTGTATAACCTTGTCCGGGCGCCCTTTTTTTGTAAGGTCGACGCTTCGGGTCAGGGCATCGGGTCAACCCTGCTCCAAGCAGATGACACCGATCCGAATCTGTTATTTCCAGTTGCGTATGGCAGCCGTAAACTGAATGCTGCAGAACGTAACTATTCCACCGTCGAAAGAGAGTGTCTAGCACTTGTTCATGGCATAAGGAAATACCATGAATATCTTTACGGAGTAACATTCACGGTGCAAACAGACCACGCTCCTTTAGCTTTTCTTGGGACGAATAAGGAATTCAACGCGAGGATCATGCGCTGGGCCTTGCTACTAAGCGTGTACTCTTTCAAAGTGGAATACATTCCGGGAAAACAGAACGTGGGAGCAGATTTTATGAGTAGAAATTGGAGCATGGAAGAGGAGGTGGAAAGCGAAAACAACAATCACCTGCAAGTTACTGATCAAGAGAGCTCCATTGTCATAAATGAAACATGAAATGGTATCATGTCTTTAAGAGGGGACGACTGTGACGTATGAAAATCGGACCTCTCTTTCTTTAATCCTTCATTTTCTCTCTTTCAACTAAACAACTCGAGTCTTTCCCACGATTGCTGGTTTGGTATGCCATAAGTTATCTGGACATCCGCCCTTTTGTTGTCTTCTCTCGAGGGCGATTAAAATAAAACTATTTCGTTATCTCTTACTGACATTCCCACAGAGAGGCAGACCACCAGAGATCAGGTTGCGATGTCAAGCCGAGGTTTGAAACCTCTGTTTAACACCTGATAATAGAATGGACGAAGATTTCGCAGGTGCGTTTGCCAGTCATGGGAACATGGGCCGATTCAGTATATTAACGCAGTTTTAGAAAAATTCATCATCAGTCTGGCCCCAGGAATTGGTGATATCTGCTAACGCGAATCTTGGAGTTTTATATATAAAGAATTTCTGAGATTCACGGAGAGTGTCATTTTTCTAGTGTGGCGGTAATCTATATATATTAGAATTTTGAGTGTCTTAACGTGTTAATGTTTTCACTGGGATTTCTGTGTTTATTAAATAAGCATATTAAATAGTTCCAGCTGTAATAAGTAAATTTAATTTCTTGCTATTCCTCCAGTAAGAGACACTTTAAATTAATTAATATACGCTAGGCAACTGATAATTAGAGTTAAATATACTTTTATTCATCATCCGTAATTTTGTGAATTACTAGAGTTTTGTGGGTTTTAAATATAATTTAATACCGGAGTGATCTAGAGGTCTTACCTAACGAGTGTAGAATATAATAATGATATCATTGTTAAAATGTTTGTTTTTTCTACATCTAGGCGATCAACCCTGCGATCTAGCGGTCTGAACAGCTCCAGAAACATTCTTAAAATATTATTGGGTCCTAGATTTGGACCTGTGCGGTTCTCTTGTGGTTTTTCTTACAGAGAGAAAGTCCCCACATATAAACATTTTAAAGAATATAAAAATCAGAACTGGACAAGAAATTACCCAGATTGTTCACAGCAAATCTGATCCGCCTGTGGTGGCCAAATATCTATATATAAACATTGTTTCCAGAATATTGACTATCGTAGTTTTTTCTTTTCTCAAGTGGATTTATCCAGAAAAAGGAATACTTGGGTCCATAACCGGCACCCAACCCCAGAGTGAGAGATAAAAACAGATAGGAGATCCTTTGCTTATCCTTATTGGTTTTCTAACAGTGTACCCACCAGACATTTTCCTAAAATATCGGACATCTGTGTGCTGCCCATGGTGAACATTTTTGATCGCAATATATATTTACCTGCATTACATGACGTGAACTTTTTGACACATAATATTAGCATTATTTAAGCGGACGTTCCCCATTAGGAAAAATTAATCATTCTTGGAGGAACAGGGGTCCCTTGGATAGCACCACCCTGAAATATGTCAAAGATACACAGATGTGTTAAAGAGTAGTAGGTAAGTGTGATTGCTGAATACTTGTGGCCACAGACTGACAGACTGTAAGAAAGAGAAATGAATATTTCATATTTTGTATAATCATTATACTCACTTCAGTCTTTTCGGGTTCGCAAATACTGTTATATCATTTTCTTGTCTTCTTTGTTTCAGGATAGATTGATTAGAGACTTGGTTCTTTTACTTTATCGTCTATCCCTATATATATTATTATTAACTGTAATCTTTTGGGTTAATTACTTCTGTCAGGATCTACTTTGGGATTCCTTTACAGTAGAGGAGAGCCTATTGGGTTAATACATTTTCTTGCATTTTTTATGTCTGTAAACTATACCTTCTGATAGATAATATTGTTGTATGTGATTTCTTTAAGATAATAAACATAATAAACCTAAGTTATCGTGTTGGTCAAACCCCTGCCCAGTATATGTTATCCATAGCTTGGTTCACGTCTGTACGTATTATGTCACAGAATTGTGTATATGTAAGTGAAGTGTAACTGTTATATATGTATCAGGAGAGAAAGTAAGTCTAGTTAAATATTGTCGTGAGATAGGCTGGGATTAGAGCAATTACTCAATCCAGAGACTGTCCTTTCTCTTACACTCTCACCCCCTTGTGAAAAAAAAAGCTATTTCTTACCCCTTATTCTCACATAGTTTACCATTATCACCTCTGCTCAGACGGGACCTTAAACATCTTCAACCTATCTCAATATCATCTACGACATAAATGAAGTATGGAGAGAAGAACAACCACCACAACAATGGAAAGACAGTATTATTGTAAAGTTACCGAAGAAAGGTGATCTATCAGACTGTAATAACTGGCGTGGTATATCTCTATTATCAGTACCTGGAAAATTATTATGTTGCATGATGTTAGAAAGACTTAAATTGCATGCTGACGAAAAGATCAGAGAAGAACAAGCGGGTTTCAGGCCGAAACGATCATGTATTGATCAAATATTCACGCTAAGAACAATTATAGAAGAATCAGTGGAAATGCAATCGCCACTTATTATCACCTTCGTCGATTTTCAAAAAGCCTTTGATAGTCTACACCGCCCATCATTGTGGAAGATACTTACAATCTATGGTTTTCCAACAAAATATGTGAATATAATCAAAGCGCTATATGACAATGCAAGATGTTGTGTTAGAACAAATAAAGGGAATACAGAATGGTTTACAGTAGAAACAGGGGTGAAACAAGGCTGTATTATGTCACCACTACTTTTTGGAATAGCTATTGATTGGGTTATGAGAAACTATACCCACAATGAACAATTAGGTATAAAATGGACAAATGGAAAATTCCTGGGGGACCTGGATTTCGCAGATGATTTAGCATTCTTAAGTTCAACACCCAGACAATCCCAAGAAGCAGTAAATAATTTGTGTCATCTCCCGGTTAAAATAGGTCTCCAAATAAATGCCTCTAAAACTAAAGCTATGAACTTTTCTAATGAGACCTTTGATATCATCTTGAACGGGAAAAACTACAGAAAGTTGAAAGTTTCAATTATTTAGGCAGTAAAATGACTCAGGATGGTGACACAACAAGAGAAATTCATACTAGAATTGCTTTGGCAGCTAGCGCCTTCAATAGATTATCTAACATTTGGAAATTACGATCATTGAATGTACATACCAAGCTTCGTCTGTTTAATTCAAATGTTATCTCAGTGTTAACATACGGCTGTTAGAGTTGGAAAATAACAAAATCATTGGAGAACAAGCTGAATACATTCGAGAACAAATGTCTTAGAAAACTCATGAACATCAGTTGGAAAGAATTCAAGACTAATCGACAAATAAGAGAAGACTCTAGGCAGAAATATGTCTCCGACTATATAAGGAAAAGACGATGGTCATATATCGGTCATGTCCTACGAATGCAAAACAACAGAATACCACTACAGGCGCTCACTTGGGTTCCTGAGGGTAAGAGGAAAAAAGGAAGACCAAAAGAAACACTCAGAAGAACAATAATAAGAGAAGGAAGAACGTTGGGCCTAAATAATGTGCAAGAGCTAAGAGGAGTGGCGTCACAACGAACAACCTGGAGAGCACTGGTTTCTGCCTTATGCGCCGTGTTTGGTGCTTAAAGAATTTATTATTATTCTATAGCTGTAAATTAGAACTAGCTTACGTCTAGAGTAATTGCAAAAACGTCTGTTTAGTTTCATGATTACCCCTTCCACATTCTATAGCTGTAAATCAGAGCTAGAGTACTTCTAGAGTACATGTAATTGCGTACAAGTGTGTATGATTCCCGGATTACTACTTCCATATTCTGTAGTTGTAAATCAGCTAGCTTACTTGTAGACTATGGCTATGTTTTGTTGTTTAACAGAGATCAAGACTTCTTTTTAAATTATTATATCCTCTGTCTGGTCAGGTTATAGATATTGCTATGGCAACGTTACCGATCTGAATCCTACAGGGCAGAGATATGGAGGTAAATTTTTGGTATAACAGACGATCGGACAGAACTCGCTGATTAGACAGACATCCTGACAAAATAATTGAATATGAAATCCCTAGATAGATAGAGAGACAACAGAGAGACAGACGTTTCATCTCGCGTTTCATAAATACCACCATTTGAGAAATCTGTCAATTTCTTGTTCATCACTCTCATTATCCACCTTTTTTCACACTTGTGGAACGTACGGCTGCTACTGTTGTATACTAGTAACATCGTTTATAAACAGTCGTAGTGAGTTCTGCTCTTAACGTTTAAGCTGCTTTGGATCTAACAAAATCTCAAACTGACCTCTTCGTATTTGCTTTAGTTATGCAGATGCTTTATCATGGAAATGCTTTACCGTGGTCTGTCAAAACTAATAATTACACCACATTCAAAAGACATCTGCATTCACATGTCATAGTCGAGAGTCCTTGAAAATTCACCTGCTGACAGCGCTCTATTTCAGTCCATAAAATGTTTCCATGCGTATTTACTTTTAAATGTAACAGCTGAAACTTTACTTTTTACAGTGTACTTGCTTTCTCTTTATTTCTCTCTTTCTCTTTGCGTGTATGTATTTGTGTGCGTGTACCGTACAATGCGACTAATAAGAAGTTGTGTATTGGATTGTAAACCTCACCATGCAAAATAAATTGACATTGAAACAACCACTGCACAAACATGTGAATGCTTGGTACAGGCTTCCTACAAGGGGACCAGTGACAGTTGTAGCCCCATGCTCCTTAAGGAGTATAAAAGAATAAAGAGAGGAATGTCATGGATGGCACAGGCAGAGACAACGATCAAACCGGTGGCCACAGTCGACAATATATTCAAGGGGGAAGAGTGGAGTATGTCAGATACGAACTGGATTAACTACCAGCATGTCACCTTCAGCCTTGGCAGAGAGTGTAGAAATTGGGGGAATGGAAAAGCAGAATTGGAAATTAATCAACTGATACATGATCCTTCCGGGGATGTTGATGCCGTTGTGTATACAGATGGGTCTGTGATCCGTGGTGAGAAATCAGGTTGGGGCTTCTCTGCTTGGGTGCAGGGCAGAATCGTCGCCGAACATAGCGGTGCTTACAAGATAACAACTTCCAGCATGAGAATGGAGGTCGAGGCTGTTACTGCAGCTTTAAGGTGGATAACTGAAACTTCATTAACAAAGGCCATCATTGTTTCAGACTCTCAGTCCATGCTTCGGAAGGTTCAAAGTGGTTGGTTGCGGCATGAATGGAAAACATTCAAAGAAGCTTCCAGTCTACAAGAGCTGGTGTGGATTTACTGTCCTGGTCATGCTGGGGTATGTGGTAATGCAAGAGCTGACAGACTAGCATCAAGAGCACCCATAGTGGGGACACTACATATGGGTAAGAGAGATATACTGAGAACAATTAATGAGTGCCTGTTAGAGAATGACACTGCAATAAATGAATCATCAAGGTTAAGACTGTTGGAATTTGGCATCAAACGTAAGGCTAGTAGAGATGGACGTATGAGAGGATGCATCCGTCGTGTTTACAACCAGCGAGCTACAGAAACAGTTAGCATTCACACTCTTCGATACATACTGATGGAGACTGAGCACCTTTGGGTTTGCCCGGAGTGCAATGATGTCAATTCTATATAACAATAACAAAAGAAAGTGATGATGATTTGTTACAAGAACGTATCTATTAACCAGACCACAAGGCTTTTTTTTCAAATATTTGGATAGGCGCCCTAATATAATATGCCTATGTTGAACGGATTGCGCTAGCCATAACGAGTCAACAAAAAAAAATTTTTAAATAAATAAATAAAAATGTTTCACGTTCTCGACAATTACAGCTTGTGTTTTGAGAATATCTGCACCCTACATTATTGTTACGATGAAAACATGTTAGTTAAGTGTTAAGAATTCTTGTGAGCATGAGTTTTTCAAAGCCCGTGTAAAAGTGCTGAAGCAAGGAAATGATGATGACCACAGGTCTAGTGATCTAACGCTCATATTCATCGCTTACCTCGTCCAGTTTCTTCACCTGCGTCCAGGTGTATCTCCGATTCTTCAGTTCTGTCGGTCTTATCTCTCTAAGCTTGGAATCTGATCTGTTTGTCTCTTCCACTGCTTTAACGCCCATGCTTAACAAATTAAGCTAGAGGTCTGTATACATATCATCATCAACATCATCATTCCTTTCCGTTCCCCGTGGAACATAGGGCTGAAATAGTTGCTCTCCGTCGATTTCTATTGTGGGCTGTCTTTTTCAGCTGCGCCCAAGTCATTCCAATTTCCTTAGCCTCATCTTCCACTGTTCTTCTCTAAGTTCTCCTTGACCTCCCCACTCTTCTTTTCCCTTGTGGGTTCCAGTCAAGGGCACCTCTGGCTAAGCTTGATTGTTCTCTTCTGAGTGTATGTCCTATCCATCCGCATCTGCATACACAGATCGTATTACATTTTTTTCTTGTTACGACTTTTGACAAGCTCACGAAGTTCTTATTTTATTTCTTATTCATAAAATAATTTTGAAATAACTCGGACATTCTGATCTTGCACATGGAAAAAAAAATTCATTCCTTTATTGTTCATTCGTGGTACATTTGTCCATTAATTTGTTAGACAATTTCCTATCCTAGTGTGTCTTTCAATTATCTTAACCTCGTTTATGGGTATCCACTGTCAATATATTGCCACTAAAGTGCTTATTATAACATATTCTTACATATACTCGTATATATACACACAACAGTTACTCTCTCATTCTTTCATATCTTTTCTCAACTTGCGACACACGTTATTCCTCCGTTTCTTTATACATCAGCCGATTACTCACAATTACTCATTTGTTCCTATCTTTATAAAAAGCAGGCTCACTCACTCGTTCATATCTGTAAACAGCAGAGACTCACTCATCATTTCATAACTTTATGCAGCATGATTCGTCTTTCTTTCAATCTTTAACCCAGCGATGGCTTACTCGTTATTTTATATCTGTATACAATAATGATTTAGTCATTTCTGCATAACTTTACACATCAGAGGCTTGCTCATTTCTTCTTTCTTTTCACAGGAGTTAAAGCTTCTGAACTCGATGTAAAAAACGACCTGCTTGCATTGATCAGACTCAAGTCCTGCTACCAACAAGTTGCAGACCACAACTGTAAATCCATGCTGTATTCACATCCTCACTTTTCGTTTTCTGTGCTTTATCTAATACTATTATTATTTCTAAACTAAAAAAGTCTTGAATTATCTTCACTTCTGTAGCCCTGTGAGAGATTGTACCAATCACTTGTTTGTATTACGAACTAAGTCATGGGAGACTATCGTCTGTGAATATGTGGCAGACAAACTGGCCGTATGTATGGCCTATGCTACAGGAGAAAGTAAAAATACTGATTTACAGTTGAATGCAGACTGTACTGTTGGCGAAGATTGACTATTGGCAGAGTTTTGTTTGCTTGTCAAGATAATAATCATTCGTACGCCATCAACTGTGTAGAAATCATCAAGGTATATATATATTATAAGTTATTAGATAAGGAGTTTGAATGTTATCATTTCGTCTGCTGGCATTGCTCTCTTCCGCTATATACAACCATCATCAAGGTTGAGGATAGAGATTATTATCATTCTTACATACGGTCCCAAACGGCAAATTACCATGGGAATTGCAATAACATTTTCTACAATTCCGAACCTAATATCCATCCTCAGTAACGACTCTATCGATTGTTACCCTGTCTCTTCCTTATTTTTCTATCTTTCTCCACTTTAATCTCACATTATGGTCCACTTCATCACTTCGGCTCTTTTCATTTTTCTTTCTTTCTCTTGATTGTAATAGTCCACGTATGTTTAATAGTTTTTAAAAAAGCTCAAAGACATTTTCGACATGCACTCACTGTTATGTCTAGTTGCATCTTAATTTTTATTTCTGATGTAATTTCAGCTTTGTGCTTCCTTCAAAACAAAAAACTCTGTCAGGCGTAATACCAATATTAGAACTCTACCGAGTAAGTAACCTGTCCAAACATAACGGGTTTGAATAATAGAGTGCTCTATCTGCTGCATATCCTGATGATACCACTGTTTCTTCTACGGTCATTTCATTCCTTCACATTCAATTTCACCTTCACTGGATCTTTGTGGTCAAAATTTTCTAGATGCCTTGGTTATGAAGCCAAGGAACGACCCCTCAAAAATGATATGGGAAGAAGTGAAAGAAAACAATAGTTAAATGTGGCTAATTAGTTGACAGCTTTTCTGTTACGTAACTTTGTGTAAGAGTACCGATATCTTTTAAAATCTTGCCTTGATACGTATATATATATATATATATATATATATATATATATATATATATATATATATATATATATATATATATATATATATATATATATATATATATATATATATATATATATATATATATATATATATATATTTATTTATTTATTTATTTATTTATTTATTTATTTATTTATTTATTTATTTATTTATTTATTTTAAAGCGATATTTAGTGTTAGTGATAAACGATAACTAACCATCCACGTTTATACCATGTAATCATTAGAATATGCCATAGGATGTATGGAACATTTATTTTCTGGGTTTTTTTAATGTATTCGGTAACAATAATACACGTAGCTACCTACAAACTTGTTGTCTTCTTTACTTGTTATACTTATAAATGATGATGTGTATACATGATATATTGTTAATATTTACACACAACAGGCCTGACCAGAGACGTGTCTTTAGGGAGATCACTGATATTTTAAAGAACAAGTGGGTCAATGACATGAATTTAAAATTCAGCCGAAATTTGCACCTTTTCTCTAGCAGAGTAAACGGCGACTCTATACTTCTAAAGCCCAGGATACAGGGACAATTTTACTATGCTCAAAAATGGCCATTGTCACCGTCCCGAACAGATAGTGAAGTCAAAATTCAGGACAAATACAGGGGGAACAATTCATGAAATAAACCACCATTTTAAAAAATCCGAATGCTCGTTGCCATGACTGAAGTTTACCTCAGCTGAAAACACCACTAAATTGTATACATTATACCCACAATCCCTGTAGTATAATATCGTTGTGTCAGTAAACTGTCAATCTCACCTGTTACGTTAACAGTACTGCTAAACGTTTTCAAAATAGGTCAGCTTTTTCGTTACGTCAGCCTTTGTGTTATCATGAATACACAGGTATTCAGGCGTCAGTGATCGCTGCTCTAGCAAGTAGGTCATCCAGAGGAGGAGAGCTGATCCGCTACACTGCTGGCATGGGTCCTACTGGGGCTTATGGAATTCTGCAGGTATCTCATGATCATCTTCCTTATCATCTTCTTCCGCTCCTTAAGGAGTATGACTCCATTATTGAGGAAGGTTACGGGAAAGCACATTCTCTTTTAGTAGTAGTTTCTGTAGCAATTAGCTTTACACGATGAGAATGTCAAAACTATATACAGGTACTGCCTTCTATCATTCGTCTCTTACTCCTCACGAAGCTGTAGCCATATTGTTTTGTTGGTCTTATCACAAACCCCCAGTTATGGTTTACGTAGCAGTTATTTAGCAACGTTTTTTTTTAAGTTAAAGTTGCCAGCCCGATGCACATGCACGCCGTGATCCTCATCTTAACGAAAAGCCTAATTGCGGAACGTAGTACAATTGGGGGTGAGATCTCCTCAGAGACTTCCGGACCCATGCACGGTAAAAGAAATAGATTTAGACTTAAAAAAAAAAACACAAGCAGAAGACAAATGGAGAAAGGCATAACAGATAAAAATAAGACAGAAAGTACAGGGCAGGTTGTTGAAGCAGGATGGTTTAGTTAGACCTGACTAAGACACACACACTAAATGCGTAAATGACTTACTTACTTACTTACTTAGTCGTTCCCCTTCTACCGTGAGGTGTAGAGGTTTGGAAGAGAGAGCGCCAGACTATTCTATCGGCTGTCTTCCTCCTGGCCTGGTTCCATTCTAGTCCTCGGTCCTTCAAAGATTGTCTAATGTTGGCCTCCCAACTCACTCTCGGTCGTCCTCGGGGTCTGGATCCTTGGCTCTTTGTTTCCCATGCTTGTCGTGGTAGCCGATCTTCTCCCATTCTGCAGACATGGCCAAACCATCTTAGTTGGGACTGTTCTACTTGGGTCTGTAGGGGGTGGCATTTTAGGCCTTGACGTATCGTCTGGTTGCGTACCATGTCTCTTCTTGTTACTTCAACCACCTTCCTCAGATACCTCATTTCTGAGGTTTGGATCTGGCTTTTATGGGTTGTAGTCATTGCCCATGACTCGCATCCATATGTCAAGACTGGGACATAGGTGGAGCGGTATACAGCCATCTTCGTTTTCTTACCAACCTCTCTCTTGCTGAGGAATCCTCGATTTATGGCCTGAAAAAGTCTCCCAGCTGCTGCTTTTCGAGTGGCCAACTCTTCTTTGATGCCTCCCTTTCGGTCTATAATAGCTCCGAGGTATTTAAAGTGCGTAAATGACAATAATAGATAATGTGTGACATGTGACATTGTAGCATTAATGTGTCCCTTTGTTTCAATGTATCACTCTTATTATAATAACAAGACAGCACCAAAGTTTCATTCATTATAATTATGTGCCTCATCATCGCACCAGATTAAAATGATTGAGCTGACCGTGCCATTTGAATCCAAAATGGACGAGCAACACTCGTTCAAAGTAGTCAAGTATAATGAACTGGCCGCGGACTTGAGACGCGATGGGTTCACTGCAAGGGTCATGGCTGTTGAGGTGGGTGCAAGAGGTCTCGCTGCTGCCTCAGTATATGATCTACTGAAATTGTTGGGGTTGAGGGGTCAGGCAAGAACAAGGGCACTTAAGAGGCTCAGCGAAACTGCGGAAAAGGCATCGTGCTGGCTGTGGAACAACCGCAACGGGCTATGGAACTGGAAACAGTAATTTGTTTTCAACATAGGGGTTACTTTTACAATTGCCTCCAGCTGGCAGGAAATAGGACTGAATTTGAAAGCTGCAACCAATTTGGAGTGGGTTCAATTCTCTGCACTAGACAACAGGAGGCTGACACTTCGGAGTTATGATCTAACTGAGCCCGCCCCCTTACAGTGTAAAGGAGATTAAGAGGCCGAAACACTTGATCGACGGGGGGAACCACTTCTGATGATCAGATTGCCTCCTGTTGTATCGCTCTGTATAGAGTTTCCTATCATGTGTTGATATATCATCCACAACAACGTAGTGTCTAGGGGCATTCTAAATAACCGTATCTGTGCCCCACTCACCAATCAATCAATCAATCATTCAATACCCCTTAACTCACCAAGCAGATTAGGCCTTCAACAAACGGTTGCCAAGTTACGAGCCTTAAGTTCAATGTCTTTCCACGTCATCCTCATCATTTGCATTTCTTTCTCTAGTTATCTTCTCTGTGTGTTTTTGGTCTACCTCTGCTCCTGTTACTCTGGGGATTCAAGAACCTATAGTGTTTTGAAATGCTATCAACAGTTGTTTTCCTCATCGTATATCCTACTCATCTCCCGCGTTTTCTTTTCAGCTCTTGTTCCACTGACATTTTTCTGGTTCTTGTCATCAATTGTACATTGGGGAAATTAATAATAACATAATATACATGTGTCGTTCATAACAATATAGCAACGCCGTGTCATTCACAGTATTAAAGTATTACTCAGCGTAACATAGAATCAGTGTATTATGAATGTAAATATTACAGTACCTATATGTGTCACTGCTTATAACATAATGTCAGTGTCTTACGCATGTAAACATCACAGTATCTATGTGTCACTGTTCATAACTTAGTATCACCTTGTCTTTCACAATATCTAAGTATCACTGAGTCACTGAATTTAATATAATATCACTGTCTTACGTATGTAAACATTATAGTATCTTTGTGTCACTGTTTATAACGTAATATTACCGTGTATTAAGAATGTAAACTTTACAGTATCTACGTGTCACTGCTTTTAACATAATATCACTGTCTCAAGAATGTAAACATTACAGTATCTATGTGTCACTGTTTATAACATAATATCACTGTCTTAAGAATGTAAACATCACAGTATCTATGTGCCACTGTTTATAACATAGTATCACCTTGTCATTCACAATATCTAAGTATCACTGAGTCACTCAATTTAACATAGTATTATCACTGTTCTATAAAACAAAATCCATGGTGATATCACGAGAAGAAAGAAGACATCAGATTAAGCTGGGAGAACAGGTCCTGGGGCAGGTCGACCACTTTAAATACCTCGGAGCTATTATAGACCGAAAGGGAGGCATCAAAGAAGAGTTGGCCACTCGAAAAGCAGCAGCTGGGATACTTTTTCAGGCCATAAATTGAGGATTCCTCAGCAAGAGAGGTTGGTAAGAAAACGAAGATGGCTGTATACCGTTCCACCTATGTCCCAGTCTTGACATATGGATGCGAGTCATGGGCAATGACTACAACCCACAAAAGCCAGATCCAAATCTCAGAAATGAGGTTTCTGAGGAAGTTGGTTGAAGTAACAAGAAGAGACATGGTCCGCAACCAGACGATACGTCAAGGCCTAAAATCCCACCCCCAGCAGATCCAAGTAGAACTGTCCCAACTAAGATGGTTTGGCCATGTCTGCAGAATGGGAGAAGATCGGCTACCACGACAAGCATGGGAAACATAAAGCCAGGGATCCAAACCCCCAGGACAACCCAGAGTCCGCTGGGAGGACAACATTAGACAATCTTTGAAGGACCGAGGACTAGAATGGAACCAGGCCAGGAGGAAGACAGCCGATTGAATAGTCTGGCGCTCTCTCTTCCAAACTTCTACACCTCACGGTAGAAGAGGAACGACTAAGCAAGTAAGTATTATCACTGCCTTACGCATGTAAAACATTATAGTATCCATGTGTCACTGTTTACAACATAGTATCACCTAGTCATTCACAATATCTAAGTATCACTGAGTCACTCCATTTAACAAAGTATCATCACTGTTTTAAGAATCTAAACATTAAAGTTTCTTATGTTTTACTGTTTATAACACAATATCACTGTCTTAAGAATGTAAACATTATACTATCATTGTTTCACTGTTTATAATATAGTATCACCGTGTCATTCATAACAATATAGTGTTAATGTTGGCAGTGTCATCCATCGTCTGGCTTGCCTTGTAGTTCATGTCCATGGAACAGCTGTTGCCATGTCAGTATGATGGTTTCCAGAGTATTGGTTCCCAACATTCAGTCTGTAAGTATAAGACAAATTATTTCTGTGCAACATTCAGTCTGTAAGTATAAGATAAACTATGTGCGCCCGACATTCAGTCTGGAAGTATAAGATAAATTATTTGTGTCCAACATTCAGTCTTAAGTATGAGACAAACTATTTATGCGCAACATTCAGTCTCAGAAGGGACCCTGATGCCATTACAAGAACAGCTATGCTGTTGACCCCCAAAGGAACGCGAAAGAGAGGCCGACCAAAAACAACTTGGCGGAGAACTGCGGAGGCTGAGATG
Organism: Oreohelix idahoensis; assembly: GCA_024509875.1. Lineage (NCBI taxonomy): Eukaryota > Metazoa > Mollusca > Gastropoda > Stylommatophora > Oreohelicidae > Oreohelix > Oreohelix idahoensis. The sequence goes on along the minus strand of JAMPIV010018260.1, from coordinate 61,792 downwards.
CAAAGAATGAACCAGAGTTGGGGCACTGTAAGAAGGATGGCCGCCGACCGAACAAAGTGGAAGCAATTTGTTGCTGCCCTACAAGACGCCACGAGGCGTGATGGCCACTGACTGCTTTGACAGTCGGCGGCTAAGGATCAAAGAAGAAGAAGAAGAACATTCAGTCTGTAAGTACAAGATAAATTATGTGTGTCCAACATTCAGTCTGTAAGTACAAGATAAATTATGTGTGTCGAACATTCAGGAATTGCAAGAACTTGTGAAGCAAGTAAACAGCAAAAGTCATGAATGTGTTAAACATTAACCCTGGCAAAACAAATAAGATGTTCAGCAAAAGAGGAGAGAAGCCAACGATAAGAGGAAAAAAATCAATGGGAAGATACACGTCAAAACTTTAACTATGTTGGGTATTTGATAAAAGTTAATGATAGATGTAAAACAGACAAAGAAAAGAAAAGTAGGAATAGTCTATACTACCGCCAACAACATAAAACAGACACATACTGTTATGTTATGTTTTGTAATGAACTAGAACTAGAACGGTATCGAAGTAATAATGCACTTTATTTACACATCAACTGGTTTCTGCTATATACATGTCGCTTGACTGAACTGGGAACCAGCGTTCAGAAGGGCATAAGTCCGATTACTGACGCTATGCTCTGCGCATGCTCTGTCAACATCCTGGTGTAGCTAAAAGCTATTGAAACGGAATCGTTCTGTATGGCAACACAACATTCCTCCCCAGCAAGTTATGATCAGAGATTAAATCTAATGGGTGGACGACGTGTCCTTTCTGACAGCCTTGGGGGAACTGGAACAACCACAGTCTTCTGTAATCTGCTCCGGAACAGTAAATCTCAAGTTTGGTGCTGCTTTGTTGACTTGTTCTAAGATTTCTCGGTTTAGCAGAAAGTCATCATAAGTATTTTCAGTGGCTCTGCAGTGCTTGAGAATACTGCCTGGTCTCATCTGATTTTGATGTCGTCTTACAGTCTGGTGACTGTCCACGCGAACAAGGTACAGCATGCTTCCCAGTGTGCATAGGACTTGTCCGTGCAACCATGGATCACCCTTTGACGAAAAATTCTTGACGAACACAGAATCTCCAATGTGGAACTTAGATACCTTCTTTCCACTGGGCCTACTTTTCGGTGTTGTCTGGGGCATTATCAGTAATAGCTGTGTCTTGGGTTGACGGCCGTGCAGTAATTCTGCAGGTGATTTGCCTGAGACTGCGTTTGGTGTTGTCCGGTATGCGAAAAGCAATTCATCTAGCGCACGGCATCGAGTGCTTCCTCCCCAGCAAATCTTTGTCATAGCAGACTTGAAAGTACAAACAAAGCGTTCTGCTTCGCCGTTTGAAGCCGGATGAAATGGTGCTGTTGTGAGGTGCTCGATTCCATATGATGTACAGAAGCTACGGAACTGATGCGAAGTGAATTGCGTTTCGTTGTCAGATACGATGGTATCTGGAAAACCTTCATGGAGGAAAACTTTGCTGAGTGCATGTATGGTTGCATCTGTTGTAATAGACGTCATGTTCACGATGTATGGATACCTGGAGTATGCGTCTATGATAATTAACTAATGTTCATCCATGAATGGACCGGCAAAATCCACGTGTATGGACGTTCGGTAGCAGGCCATGACTGGTAACGCTGATGAGGGCTAGTCTGATTAGCTTTACATGCATCACAACCAGTCGTTACAGCTTGGATCTCTGCATTGATATTTGGCCACCAGCAGTGTCGCCGTGCCAACTGCTTCATCCTAACAATTCCAAAGTGACTGATGCAATTTTTGAAGAATTTTCTTTTGAAGAGATACAGGAACTATGACTCTGTTCGCTTCAGCTTGCCATAGGAGTATACCTTAGTGAACTGAAATATTCTTGCGACGATCAAAATAAGCTTTGACGTCCGTGTCCTTTCGAGACAGAGATTCAGGCCTTTCCTGTAATACATACTGTCGAACTCTACTGAGTAACTTCTCTTTGGTTGTTTCATTTTGAACCAGTTGTGCTTCCAAAGGGATGTCTGCTATAGCATCTTCATTCTCCATAGTTATAGAAAAACATGAAGCTTCTGACTTGTCAAACTCTGGATCTGCTCCCATTGGAAGTCTTGAAAGAGCATCCGCGTTAGCGTGTTTTGCCGTCGGCCTGTATTTTGTCACAAAGTTATATGACATCAGAAGAATAGCCCATCGCTGCAAGCGTTGCATAGTTAGTACTGGTAACTTGTGATCTTGAGAAAATATCGCCAACAAGGGTTTGTGATCTGTCCGATAATCCTTCAAAAGACCTTGAGAGTCCGTAGAGGTATTGGTGACATTTCTTCACACCAAAAATAATAGACAGTCCTTCTTTTTCAATTTGAGTGTAGTTTCTTTCAGCTTGAGTCATCGTCTTTGATGCAAATGCAACAGGCTTTTCTGATCCATCTTAGAATCTGTGCGACAAAACTGCTTCTATGCCGTAAGATGATGCATTTAATGCAAGGATTATCGGAAGATTTGGATCGAAGTGAACCAGCTTTGTTGCATTTATAATAGCTGTTTTAAGAGTTTGAAAAGCTTCTTCCTGAGCTTTGGACCAAGAAAATGGAGTATCCTTTTTCCTTAACCTGTTTAGGGTTGCATATAGCTCAGAGTAATTTGCAATATATTTATGGTAGTAATTTATTTTGCCGAGAAAAGATTGTAATTCCATAAGATTCTGCGGTCTTGGTAGTTGCTTGATAGCTGCAATACCTTATTCTGAGGTAAACCTTCAGCTGAAATGATTGTAGTGGTTTTGATGGTATTGTATGGTTGAGATGTTACCTAGTGTAATGAATGAGGTCAGATGTGAAGGCTCCTGAGATAAATGTTGATGCGAATTACAGAAGGCCCTTCTTACTACCACTTACGACCTCAAACATATCTTTTTTTCTAATGAATGTAGCTACGTTAAAAGTCTAGGGTACTGAAATGTAATGTGTTGTAGTAGATTACCCACACACACACAGATATTTAATAAGTCTAATAATAATAATAATAAAATTTATAACACACTGAACTAACTCAGGCTGTTTTAGTTTTTAAATATGAAATCTTTTGTTAAATTTATTTGTTCTGAACCAAATGTTTGTTGGTCAGAACATATGAAATATTATGGAGTTATAAATGGAATGCATAATTATATGACATGGTAAAATGGAATGTGATTACAAAGGTATGTTATAAGTCTAGTTAATATTAATTATATTAGATTGTCCCAGGAGACTATTACTGAATGTACTGTTGGGGTGGTATCATCACGCCCAGTCTATGACTACCAAACATTGTCCATTGACTTATGGGATAAATACATGGTTTATTTTCCCACAATGGTATGTCTTTATTTGATGGTGAATTAGTTGATAAATTAGTTGATAAATCAGTTGGTGAACTTCCAGCAGGCCAGATCTCACTTATCTCGACTTCGTCGATCTTGTACAAGAGTCTGGTGGCTGTTGAAGGCGATCTTCTCTGTTGTTCTGGAACATTCAATTTGACAACAATGTTCCATATAATGTCAATAAAGTGGTTATAAATTCTGGCCATGTTAGTTGAGTTCTTATATGGTTTCATTCAAGATTTTCATCGTGTCAATTGGTGTTGCTTTACGCGAATGCGGGGTGGGGTAGAAAAACGTGTGAGCAAACATTTGAAAGTTGCAATTATATTGAACTTGTAATTCCATTGACGTGATAAGTCGGTTCATTGAGTCCATACATTTATTCACAGTGATACATACATGATGATCAATTCCAATAGAAGTAGAACCTAAGTCCATATAAGTCATGCATAAATTAATCAACAACGTAGACTGCTGGTTATGTGTCAATGTCCGTTATGAGGATACAATGCAGTATTGTCGTCAGAACATCACAGCTATATGCACGAGCAGATAGACATGGCTACCTGCCGACAGTGAGACTGCGAGTCTGAATAATTCATAAGAATTTGACGATTATTCTCATCCTTCTGAGGATTCTAGTTAAATACTAACCTCCAATAATTTCCCTCTCATATAGAGTTCTAGGACTGACCCTGATCCATCAAAAATGCACATAAAATGGCTATATCCTGCCATTAAATTGGAAGGTTAGAAAAACGCAGCTATTCAGCTTGGCGGTCAAGTAACAAAGGGTAGCGTTTCTTAGTTACCGACTGTGTCCTAAACAACGCTATACACGTCATAATCGATCGTGTATGAAGCGTTCAGTAATTGAAACATCTATCGCAATATATTAAATGTCTTAACCTTTACAATTGCACGTCTGGTAACCTTTAGCAGACGGCGTTAATATCATATACCGTAACAATTCCCTGTACACCGGGGAAAAAAAAATCGATAGATTTTTTTTCAATATCTATCCGACTTAACAATTTTTCAAAAAAATTTAACACAATTGTGACATATGGCCGACGATGTTCTGAGTAGAACCGTGTTGCGGTCGTGTCAACTAACTATTTGTCATAGTCATCTAACATAAATCACATTATATATCAATATTATACATATGATCATAACCTCTGCATAGCTAAAATGAGAATTAAACTGAAGAAGTTATACCAACCGAATAAAAATAGAAGAATAGATGTACACAGACTGCAATCAAATGATATAAAGAAGGAATATAATGTCAAAATGAACAACTATTTCGATGCTTTAGGCAAAATTGACAACGATATCACCACCAAGACAATCGATACTAAATGGGAACAACTGAGAACAGCAATGACAGAAGCAGCTGTAGCGACCACCGGATACCTAGTACATAAAAAGAAAAAATGGATGAGAGAAGATACTTGGGATAAAATACAAGAAAGGAAAACAGCAAAACTTAAACTACTAGCGGCAAGTACACATAATGCAGTTGAATCTTGCAAACTAACTTATAACTTGTTAAATAAAGAAGTGAAGACAAAAACTCGAAGAGATAAAAGACATTTCATCAATGAACTGGCCGTAGAAGCTGAAAATGCTGCAAGAACTGGTAATAGTAGGTGCCTTTATCAAATTACAAAACAACTATGTCACCAGCCTACTGCTATGGAAACACCTGTTAAAGGTAAATTAGGGAATTCAATACCAACAGAAAAAGAACAAATGAAGAGATGGGCTGAGCACTTCATGGAGGTGCTAAACAGACCACCACCAACAGTAACACCTGATTTTAATAATGAAACATCCACAACCACCTTGCCAATAACTTGCGATGAATTCACGCTGGACGAGATCAAACAAGCCGTTAAAAGATTAAAAAATTTTAAAGCTGCTGGAGTTGACGAAATTTCAGGGGAAATGATTAAAGCAGTTAATGACAACAACCTCTTGAGAATTTTAGATATTATAAATGAAGTATGGAGAGAAGAACAACCACCACAACAATGGAAAGACAGTATTATTGTAAAGTTACCGAAGAAAGGTGATCTATCAGACTGTAATAACTGGCGTGGTATATCTCTATTATCAGTACCTGGAAAATTATTATGTTGCATGATGTTAGAAAGACTTAAATTGCATGCTGACGAAAAGATCAGAGAAGAACAAGCGGGTTTCAGGCCGAAACGATCATGTATTGATCAAATATTCACACTAAGAACAATTATAGAAGAATCAGTGGAAAGGCAATCGCCACTTATTATCACCTTCGTCGATTTTCAAAAAGCCTTTGATAGTCTACACCGCCCATCATTGTGGAAGATACTTACAATCTATGGTTTTCCAACAAAATATGTGAATATAATCAAAGCGCTATATGACAATGCAAGATGTTGTGTTAGAACAAATAAAGGGAATACAGAATGGTTTACAGTAGAAACAGGGGTGAAACAAGGCTGTATTATGTCACCACTACTTTTTGGAATAGCTATTGATTGGGTTATGAGAAACTATACCCACAATGAACAATTGGGTATAAAATGGACAAATGGAAAATTCCTGGGGGACCTGGATTTCGCAGATGATGTAGCATTCTTAAGTTCAACACCAAGACAATCCCAAGAAGCAATAAATAATTTGTGTCATCTCTCGGTTAAAATTGGTCTCCAAATAAATGCCTCTAAAACTAAAGCTATGAACTTTTCTAACGAGACCTTTGATATCATCTTGAACGGGGAAAAACTACAGAAAGTTGAAAGTTTCAATTATTTAGGCAGTAAAATGACTCAGGATGGTGACACAACAAGAGAAATCCATACTAGAATTGCTTTGGCAGCTAGCGCCTTCAATAGATTATCTAACATTTGGAAATTACGATCATTGAATATACATACCAAGCTTCGTCTGTTTAATTCAAATGTTATCTCAGTGTTAACATACGGCTGTGAGAGTTGGAAAATAACAAAATCATTGGAGAACAAGCTGAATACATTCGAGAACAAATGTCTTAGAAAACTCATGAACATCAGTTGGAAAGAATTCAAGACTAATCGACAAATAAGAGAAGACTCTAGGCAGAAATATGTCTCCGACTATATAAGGAAAAGACGATGGTCATATATCGGTCATGTCCTACGAATGCAAAACAACAGAATACCACTACAGGCGCTCACTTGGGTTCCTGAGGGTAAGCGGAAAAAAGGAAGACCAAAAGAAACACTCAGAAGAACAATAATAAGAGAAGGAAGAACGTTGGGCCTAAATAATGTGCAAGAGCTAAGAGGAGTGGCGTCACAACGAACAACCTGGAGAGCACTGGTTTCTGCCTTATGCGCCGTGTTTGGCGCTTAAAGAATTTATTATTATTATTATACATATTATTATATCAACTAAATAAATGTCCAATGTTAATAGTGAATGATAAAATTAAATTAAAGTAAGGTCTGTCGTATTAGTATGTCATATAGGAATTAATTTGACTAATTAAAATTAAATTAATTAATTAAATTAAGAGTTAAATTATTAAGGTTCTAATGTAACGCGATGTTATGAGAGAAGAAAAAGACAAAATAAGTGAGAAGAAATAGAAAGAAATTCGAATATAAGTTTTAACTTAATTGTGTGTGTTAAGTGTTAGTGAATAATAACTATCTAATTTAACTAACTAAATAATGTATAGGTACATAAAAAAAAATTATTAATCTAATACTTGTGTGAGATTTATTTTCTCTTTTCATAATTTCTTCTTTTAGTATTTCGTTCTCTTTTTTGTTCTTTCATTTCATTTTTTTCTCACATTTCATTTTATTGATAATAATTCAATTAAGAAGTTAAGTTAACTAATTAATTAGTATAGGATATGATGATCCATCCGTAGTCTTGATCCTGATGAATTCTTTTAGGCAAAAATGTTCAAACGTTTACGTTGGAAAGAAATGTCATTTATCCCAGCATCCAAGAATTAAGTATACACAGGAAATAAGTTCGACTTGTCGTCAGATATTGTTCCATGATTGTTCAAAGAATATTCATATCTCGTGTATGGACGTTAGACGAAGTTCGAATGTCAGTATATATACCTTGATTGTCTTGTAGTTCAATTCTGTGATGCATATAGTGTATATAAAGTTTAAATTGAAGGCAAGGTTAGTTCCTTTATAGTTGATACTTCGTTCAATCCAATGTAGTGCTGATTGAAATAGTTTAAGAGTGTCAATGTTGATTATTCGTCGTCAATAGGATTACGTGACAATGCATCTGCCACACAATTTTCAGTGCCAGGTATGTGTTCAATGGAGAACTCGAATGGCTGTAGGATGATTGAATATCTGGCGAGTTTCTGGCTTTTATGATTCGATCGACGCAAGGATGCTACAGCACGTTGGTCCGTCTGTATGGTGAAGGGAGCACCAAGCAGGAACTTTTCAAGCTTCGTTATTGCCCAGATCACAGATAAAAGTTCCTTGTCGACTGTTGAATACTTTGTTTCTGCCGGCTTCAGCTTTCTTGATATGTATAAGGTAGGATGTAGAATGCCATCATGGTTCTGGAGCAGGCATGCACCAATGCCGTAGTTACTAGCATCTGTTCGTAAGAAAAATCTTTTGGAAGCATCGGGAAGTCTTAAAATTGGTTCATGCGAGAACAAATTTATAATTTTGTTGAAAGTTTCATTGCATGTACCAGTCCATGTCACCTTCACCGGCATATCTTTTTTTAACAATGAAGACAATACAGCCGTGATGGATGACAAGTTTGGTATGAATCTACTGTAATATTGAACAAGTCCTAACAAACTCCTGACCTGTTTCTTCGTCTGAGGAACTGCTATGTTTAGAATTTTGGAGACTGTACTAGGTAACGTTCGGATATATCCCGATCCAATGATATGTCCCAAAAAGGTTATCTCATTACACGCGATTTGCACCTTTGTAGGTTTAGCAGTTAGATGATAATTCCTTAGAGTGTCAAAAACATATCTAAGTCCCGAAACATGTTCCTCAAACGACGAACTAAACAAGCATATGTCGTCAATATATGTAATAACGTCTGGTCTACCTGATAAAATTTGTCGCATCAGGCGAATGAAGGTAGCTGGCGCATTAACAAGCCCAAAAGGCATCACATTCCACTGGTATAGACCTTGTGGAGTGGAAAATGCGGTGTAGTACTTAGCCTTTTCGGTCAGTGGTATCTGCCAATAACCTTTAGTTAAGTCTATCTTACTAAATATAGTTGCGTTGGATAGACGTGGCAGTAAGTCGTCGATAAGTGGATGTGGTTCGCTGTCAACTATAGTCTTAGCATTTAATTTTCTATAATCAACACATAGTCTGATGTTATTGTCCTTCTTCCGGACAATCACTAATGGAGAAGAGAATGGCGAATTACTAGTCTCAATGATTCCCAGAGACAACATCTGTTCAAGTTCCTTAGTAGTTTTAGCAAGGAAATGTAAAGGAACAGAATAGGGATGTACACGAATAGGTGTATCATCATTGAGAGTAATGTCATGACTGATAGCCGATGTGCGACCCGGGACGTCGGTCAACACATCTGGATAAGATTGTAATAGATTAGCAATCTGTAGACGCTGTTGCGGTGTAACCGTTGAAGAGATGGTTACATCCCGCCAAGATTCAGTAGGTTGAACTACTGGTACCGGTAACGGTAACTGTACCTCAGGAAAAGAAGATTCTTCTTCCTGGATGACAGATAAGTTAGAATAATGACAAGTGGATACTGTGTTGTCATCTAGTTCATGAAAAATTGACTGTAAGTGTTCAGGACGTGTATGAAATTGCTTGAGCATGTTAATATGAAATATCTTTTTGTGTCCCTTGATATCTAAGACGTAATCAACGTCGGAAATTTTATCAATGACTTTGTAAGGACCATTCCAAGATATCAATAATTTATTGTTATTGTGAGGAAGTAACACATAAGCCTCGTCGCCTGGGAATAATTGGCGTAATCGTCGAGACCTATTTTGTAGAGATCGAGCCTTAGCTTTTGCAGCCTCAGAAGAAGCTGTTGCCAACTGGCAAGACTCAATAATGTTCTTCCGAAGATTAATCACGTACTCGTAAGATGACTGAGTGTCCTGAGTCATCTCCGCGTCAATTAATAAGTCTTTTATTAGTCCCATAGGACCTCTTGGGGGAGCACCAAAAACTAATTCAAAGGGAGAGAAGCCAGTTTGTTCATGCGGTACCTCCCGATAAGCAAATAGAACAGCTGGGAGTGCTCTGTCCCAGTCATGAGGGTGCTTAGCAGTAACCTTATGTAGTAGTTGTTTAAGTGTACGGTTAAGTCTTTCAACCGCACCATTACTCATCGGATGATAAATACTACTTAAATTCCTATCAATGTCCCAAGTTTTCATGACTTCCTTCATGGTGTCAGATATAAACTGTGACCCATGGTCTGATAAAAGTTTTCTAGGAAACCCTATTCTAGAAAAGATGAGATGTAGTGCATCAGCTACATCTGTGGTAGTGGTGGTCTTTAATGGGATAGCTTCTGGCCATCGTGTGCACAAATCAATGCACGTAAGGACGAATCTATGTCCTCTGGCCGATGGTAGCAATGGACCAATAATGTCTATTGCCATCTTGTCAAAAGGTCTCACTGAGATATCGCAAGCCTGAATAGGCGCCGTGTGAAAAGCTCCACGTGCTTTCACTTCTTGGCATGTAGTACAGGAACGTACATACTGCGAAATATCTCTTGACACCCCTGGCCAAAAGAATGAAGACAGTACTCGAGATCGTGTTCGAGTATATCCCATATGTCCAGCACAATGTGAGTCATGTGCATGTTGAAGAATGTACCGTCTAAAAGTATATGGGACCATAACTTGTTGTTTCATTTGTGATTTGTCATTAAAACATCTAATCAATATGTCATTTTTAATAACAAAACAATGTTTGTTATTATTACCTGAGGATAGATTGTCAACTTTATCAACCAACTTAAAAAATTTTTTTAAAGATTTATCCTCTTTTTGTTTGGTTGCAAATGTTTCCCTGTCAATAGGTGAATTGACTACAAATTCCTCTTGGTTGTCTGCATCCATTTTATTATCATCAACTTTCTCCATGAGTTGAGTCTGCGCTCTAGTCGTCACGGCGTTTCCAGTGCATAGGTTATGTTTCTCCCATTCTATAATCTCATCTGGAGTACAATCTTTACTGCCGTGTATACGACCAACCATCAGATCAGCTATAGGCTTTTTTAGCATACATACTTTTACGTTCCCTGTGAAAAAAGGAGTGTTAACATGAATAATAGCTGTGGGGTAAAACTCTATTGTTCCACCAAAAGTCATGCAACGGACATATTCCCCCGTTGCACAGCTAGGATGTACCAGCGACTGTCGTACACCAATCGTTGTGGATCCCGAATCCCTCAACACTGAGACGACGGATCCATTAACTAATCCCCTGTTAAAAATTAGTAGGCCTGTTCCATCGTTGACTGCAAGACCTACCTCTGGTGTAATATGTCCGCAGTTAAGCACTGTTTCTTTCGCCTTCTGAAAAATAAGATTGCATTGTTGGCAACTATTTGCCACATTATAATTAATAGCAAAACATGCAGCAGAAGACTGTGTTGTATTATTGTCAAGTGGGACCTGAGCTATAGGGGTAGTATTATTTGTAACTGCCGCCCCTGTATTATGGTTGTAATGAGATGATCCCCGAGAATGAGATCGATTCCGAGTATAATTGTTAGAATTATCTCGTCGTCCTCTATAGTAACTATTATCTCGATGTCTCGAGCCATGATTATTACCATTCCAGTTACTATTATTATTGGGAGTATGTGATCGATTATAATGAGTGTTATGTTGACCATTGTGGTAGTTTGTTTGAGGTGAATAATTTCTATCTCGTGATCTACCTCTGTTGAACTCATTTTTATTGTTGAAATCATTATTATGTCCCTTCTGAAAGTTAACATTGTGATTTCTTTGGAACCTGCTTCTGTCTACACTGTGATGTCTTTGTTTGTTATTATGATTGTAGGCCATATTAGACGCCACAGGTAGAGGTTCTCTTAATGAGGAGTTAGAAATGGTTGCATTCGGATGTGCCGAACAGTAGTTTAAAGAAATTTTTTCTAACTCATCCATAGTACCTGGTTTACGCTCCTGCAAATATGCAAAAAATGGCTGGCTAACCGAAGATAATACCTTATCCCGCAGTAGTAAATCAACTAATTTGTCGTATGATTTGTTGACTTCTGCCAGTTCAACCCATCTATTAAATGTATTGCGTATGTTCGCAATGAATCCTGCAAAATCCCTTGGAGATTCAGGTAAAATTCCCTTAAATTTCAACCTACAGTGTTCCTCGTCCAGGTGAAACCTTCGTAAAAGCAAGGACTTAATAGCACCGTAGTTATTTGCTATTGATGGGTCAGCATTTTGAGAAGCTGTCAATGGTTCTCCAACCAAGAATTCATTTAATTTGAGTACCCATGACTCTTCAGGCAAATGGTTAGATTTGCAAGTCTGTTCAAAACGTGCCAGGAACGATGAAAGGTCGTCGACGTTCAAGTTGAAAATGGGTAATTTAAAGTTGTAGAAATGTTTAGGTTGGCTGGATGATGATCCATTTTGTGCGTTATTATTCTGGTTTGCATCAGCACTTTGTGCTTGTAATCTTGCTGTCTCCAATTTAATACGCGCCAATTCCATTTCTTGTTGTAAAATAATTTCCTCTCGTTTCAATTTATTCTCTTCTTCCTGTTTGGCGATTGTTCTTTGCTCTTCTCTTTCACGTTGAGCAATCTCTCTCAGTCTATTTTCCTTGTCAATTTGCTTCATCTCACGTTCTGCTTCCTCTTTCTTTAATGCAGTTTTTTTCTCTTCTTCTTTTCTTTCATATTTTTCCAGTTCTGATTCAGCAAACTGACGAAGTTCTTGAGATTTATAACCATATTCCCGACCAATTTTAACGAAATGGTCTATAGTAAGCATTTTGACTTTTATCTGTAAGTAATTATTGATAATTACTGATTAAAATAGTCAATAGTAGCTTCAGAGTAATTATTATACTTACTCAACTTAGAAATATTCAATATAAGTAATCACAATAGTACTGAACTTAATGTCTAAGTTCAACTAATAGACAATATTTTGTAACAATATTGTATCTAAATAATACTATATCATAAATAGTTATGATATCTGTTAAATATAATGTAATTATATCACACAATTAATCTCAATATCCAATAATGTTGGGTATAATTCCTAGTAATTATATTGTTCAATGTACTAAGTCACTCTCTTAGTACCAGAAAAGTATATTAAATAATATACAATGGGTCTATTACCTCAAAGGTAGCTATAAGATTATTTTATTTTGTCAATATATATATATTATATTATTATGCCCTAGGCATCTATTATAAATTGTAGTGCTACTTTCTTGGACTATCACTGCATAATTATGCAATGTCCCATATTAACCTTAATTATCAGAAAAAATTAATTAAATTAAATTACAAGTGTATTATTGCATATAATATCATATTATTAATGTAGTATTAATATATATTATGAGGACAAACAAAACAATGATGCAACTAAGGGGTACAAACAATGTTAAGACGCAAACAAGACATTTTCACAATTAAAAATGAATTTATGAACTAAATAAAACAAGCGGAAATGTCACAGACCAAATGAAGGGTCAAGGTCTGACCCGAGGTCAACTGAATATTCAAAGTACACACAAAAAAAAATGACTGCGAAAAATGATGACGTCACAGGACTCATAACGGACGAAAATTTAACAATCATAAAATAAATGATAGTCAGAGGAGACTGGACGAATAGTAACGAACATGGTACAGAACTGAATAAAATTATTAACTGAGTACGAATAAAATACACCAGTTATCTACTGAACGGTACAGCTAACACAAATCGTCAAACGGTAGCAAATTTGGACAGGTCGTCCAATGGCAAACCTCAGTGGGGCTTCCAAAAATGCAATCGTTTAAGTTCCCTAAGAAACGACCGAAATTAATTCAGGCATCGTGAGAGCCGCAGAATTTAATTTCAGTTCATCCTCCCTACCTCCCACAATTAGTAACAAATACATGCGATGGAAAACAAATTTAACATATATACATGAAAATACATAGACATGCCTGATCAAAGCAAAATGGACTCAGCACTGTTATTTATCGACCGACAAAGGTCACACTTAAATGACTTATCTTTTGTGCTCAGTTCGGACTCCTGTCGATGACGGTATGCACCAACGGTGTAGAAGTATGTCTGACTGTTTGCTCTTGATGCATATACAGGGTTTATTCGTTGACTTTGTTATTTTTTTCCTCCGTAGAAACTAGGCTTGCTGCTGTCAACTTGTATGGCATGTACACGAACTTTGGTGACGTCACGTTGTTAGGGATTATACTGAGTACTGCGTCATAGGTCATAATTCAGCACATCATGTGATCGTCCTTCAAATGTAAACAATTGTTAATTTCCGAATTTTTTTTTCGATCCCCAATCAATGGACACCATCTGTTGAAGGCGATCTTCTCTGTTGTTCTGGAACATTCAATTTGACAACAATGTTCCATATAATGTCAATAAAGTGGTTATAAATTCTGGCCATGTTAGTTGAGTTCTTATATGGTTTCATTCAAGATTTTCATCGTGTCAATTGGTGTTGCTTTACGCGAATGCGGGGTGGGGTAGAAAAACGTGTGAGCAAACATTTGAAAGTTGCAATTATATTGAACTTGTAATTCCATTGACGTGATAAGTCGGTTCATTGAGTCCATACATTTATTCACAGTGATACATACATGATGATCAATTCCAATAGGAGTAGAACCTAAGTCCATATAAGTCATGCATAAATTAATCAACAACGTAGACTGCTGGTTATGTGTCAATGTCCGTTATGAGGATACAATGCAGTATTGTCGTCAGAACATCACAGCTATATGCACGAGCAGATAGACATGGCTACCTGCCGACAGTGAGACTGCGAGTCTGAATAATTCATAAGAATTTGACGATTATTCTCATCCTTCTGAGGATTCTAGTTAAATACTAACCTCCAATAATTTCCCTCTCATATAGAGTTCTAGGACTGACCCTGATCCATCAAAAATGCACATAAAATGGCTATATCCTGCCATTAAATTGGAAGGTTAGAAAAACGCAGCTATTCAGCTTGGCGGTCAAGTAACAAAGGGTAGCGTTTCTTAGTTACCGACTGTGTCCTAAACAACGCTATACACGTCATAATCGATCGTGTATGAAGCGTTCAGTAATTGAAACATCTATCGCAATATATTAAATGTCTTAACCTTTACAATTGCACGTCTGGTAACCTTTAGCAGACGGCGTTAATATCATATACCGTAACAGTGGCCCCTCCTTTCCGTGCTGGGGGATAATATACGGCTGCTCTGACACAATGTTAGACTGCACTGGTCCACGCTTGTGTATATTACAACAGCATTCGGCACCTCTTCGGTGCCAAACAGAAACTCACAATTCTGAAATAAAAGTTTTGTGGCATGTGTCAGAACTCTACCTACTGAGCCACTTCTGCACACAACACTACACAACAACACCACACAGACTGGGTCAGATCTCTCTGACCACACAGTACATCTTACCTAGTTGTTTTCATATAGTACTAGTTCCCCAAGACTACCTTGCATCTGAGATATGTTCAATAGTTTCCTTCTTTTCAATAAGATAGGTGATATGTTCCACTGATCTCACAATAGATCCGCCTCCATAGTTTTAGTAGGCGTCAATATATTTTGTTTGTCTCTAGACCCTGAACTTGGGCTGGGGATCTAGAGCGAGCACTTACTTGTCGTAATCATTTTATATGATATGGCAGTATCAATCACTCGAAATATTAAAATGTACAAAAGAATTGCTTTCATTCTTACCAGAATTCAGAATTGAGAACACAGTTAAATGCTAGCAAAGCTCATCTGAGCTGCTGTGTATCTAATGGCGTCCCACTAAAAATTATGTATTATCTTCTGGAAACAACACCACAGGTACTACACCACTGTGTCTCTGGACAGTTTTGTAACGAATGGCAAAAATGCGCATCTCTGTCCTGCCAATATGATTTCATTCATCCAATCACCGACTCCCCCCCTAACTTTCAAATCTACAAGCAAAAGTCAAATTTCAGTCAGCTCTCAGTCAAGTATGTATTACTGTCTGTTGGTCCGTATGTCTCTACTTGTTTTTTCATAAAAAACACTCTTGGTTCTTGGACCCTCTCCATGCAATACCCTACACACTTCTGCCTCCGAAGTTATTTTTAGCCACAATTCTCCACCATTTCCCCTCTCTTTAATTACAGCTCGATTTTAGCACTTGAGCGTCTCAAGGCCGCAAATTTTGAAAATTTAGTGACATTTTTTAACAGTGCAGTCGCTCGTCTGATATGAACAACACAGTCTTTTGTCAATATCTTCATTATTATCTATCCGTCTGTATAATTTAAAGTATATTATTTCTCTGCTCAAGACGGGCTATCAAACTAGCTAGGTTTTATATTCCTAACATTATTATTAAGAAAAAGTTACTTTTTCAAGGTTAGTTGTTTTTTTTAAAATATGTTCGAGAACCTTCTCCTCGGCTTTTGCCGCTGAATTCAAATAACAATCAAGTATCGTAAAAGTCCAAGAAATGACTGTTTCTGACACGAGCTAAAGTCGTTTTTTGTCCATTTCCTTCCCCTCTGTCAACTAGTGACGTGAATTTTTTTCTTGTTTCTTTTACTACCAATTGCGTCTTTTAGCCTTGCGATCTTCAAACACGTGTTCAGTCATATTTTTCCTTTTGGTGTCCTCCGTTTCTCTCCCGTCTACAAAGGGTAAACGTTTCGTCTGCACGTCTAACTCGTTACTTTTAAATGGCGGTGGGAAAGGCTGGCATGGGCGAGCATGTCTCCTAGTATCTTACGCATTATTTTTAACCCTACATTTTATCGTTAAATTTGGAGATATTTTAACGTTGTATCATGGTAAATTCATCACAATGATGTTGCCTATGTACTCAACTTCTGACTTGAAAAACTCCCACTTGGACTGGTTAAATCTGAGTCCATGTTGTTCTAGTGGTCTGAATAGTTCTTCTAGTCTTTGAAGGTGTTCTTCGTCAGATTTACCAGTGACAATTATGTCATCCAAGTAATTTGCACAACCTTCCAAACCTCCTGTGACTTGTTCAATGAAACGCTGGAATATTGCAGGTACACTTTAAATTCCAAAAGCTAGCCGTTGATACTGATATAAGCCATGGTGTGTGTTGATCACAACAAGCTTTTTAGATTCATCATCAAGTTGTATTTGTAAATAGGCACATGAGAGATCTATTTTGGTAAAGTGCTTCCAATTCTGCAATTTCTGGAAAAGTTCCTCAGGTCCAGGAAGGGAATACTGTTCAACTTGAATTTGAGAATTTATGGTTACTTTAAAATCACCACAAATTCTAACAGTGGCATTTGGTTTTGGAACAACTACAATAGGTGCAGCCCAGTTACTAGAATGTACTGGTTTAATTATTTCTAAATCTTCCAGCCTTTTAATTTCTGCTTTGACTGCGTCCTTTTGTGCAAATGGTACTGGATGTGACTTGTGAAATTTTGGAACTGCATTCTGGTGAACATGTAAGTGAGCCTTGAATGTTGCGCATGTTCCTGATCCTTTGTTAAAAACATTAGGAAATTTGCTGCAGAGTTCTTTCACTTGAGCAATGGCTCCGACGGAAGAAAAGGGTTCAACCATATTAATGACTTCTGGAAGAACTTCGTTTCGTTCTGTTACTGTAAGTCCAATAGCATTGAACCATGGTATTCCGAAAAGATTAGCACCATGAGGTGTATCTGCGACAGCTAGTCTTAGAGTGCATACTTTGTCACCCAACTTGACCTCAACATTTGTCCATCCTTTGATAGGGACGTTAACAGCTCCATAAGCTTTAAGTCGAGAATCAGGTGGTTTTAGGCGTGATGATCCGATATCAGCATATCCTTTCAAACCGACCAAGGTGCATGAGCAACCTGTGTTCAAGAGAAATTTTACAGGTTTGTTATTGACTAAGACATTAATGAGAAACGTGTCCTTGTGTTCTTCCATATCAATCAAGATGACATCGGTACTTGATCTCTCATTTGTTTTCTTTGACAATCTGTCTGTGCTGGAACTACGTCTTGAGCTGCTGTAGGCGGAACGTACTGTACTCCTTGAGTTACATACTGAAGATAAGTAACCCAGTTTTCCACAAACATTGCAAGTAGATTGCCTGTGTCTACACTGTGATCTTTCATGCTTAATGTAACACGCTGGACATGACTTCAGTTTATTGGTATCTAAAGTCCCTTTCGGCCTGATCTGTGATGTAGCAGAACGAGTGAGTGACTGCGACCTTGTCTTTTTTATACTGGGGCTTCATTATATGAATGTCTGTCTGAGTTGTGTCATCTCCTCTGAGGGTTTCATTGGCAGAACTTGTAGTTTCATATAACGCTGCTAGTTGTGAAATCTTCTCCAGATGGATTTTCTTCAGATAAAGCCGCTCTGCGTATAAATTCATGAGGGGTATGTTGTAATACCATGTCACGAATACTTTCATCAACCAGTGACTGGCCACATTCATCTTTAGGACAAATAAATTTGTATCAGTTGCTAGGCCTCGTAATTCTGCAATCCACTGTGAGTATTGTTTGGTCAGACTTTTTCCTTGATTCCCAAAATTTGTATCGGGCTACAATGAGATGAGTGTGTTGCTTAAAATGTGTGGAGAATTTAGCATTGAGCTCATCGTATGAGAAAATAGACAAGTTGTCTCTTCCGAACAACTTTTGTGACAGTTGATATAAGGATGTTCCTATCCAAGATAGAAAAAAATGGCATCTCATCTTGGTATCAGTCAACCCATGTGCATCAAAATGGTGCGTCAGTCTCTTTAAATATACTCGTATGTCCCAGCTATCCTTTTCCAGTGTAAATTCTGGGAACGCAGGAATATGTTGATTTAGGACATGTGAGGAGGTACTTGCTTCGGAGACAGACAAAGAACTAGCTGTTTGCTGATTCAATAAGAGGTGCATGATTTGTCTTTGCTGTTCTCTTATTTCGTTCTGTTCTGTTCTTTGTAGTTCTCTTATTTCGATCTGTTCTGTTCTTTGATCTTTTTGCTGCTCAATGAGCAATTTTAGAATCATAGCCATTTCTGATTCTTGAGCTGCCATCGTATCAAATGTGGTGAAAGGACAGCGAAATCGATAAATGGGTATAGTCCAAAAACGTGACAAAAGACCGGTTCACACGTGTTGTTTTGTAAGTGCCAACTTACCGGGTTGTAAACACACACTATGTTCGTCGTAGGTACGAAACTCTTCGTCGCCAATCGTTATGTTATGTTTTGTAATTGTCACAGATGGAAATAGTGCAGCAGTGATCATCCACTTTTGCCACTCCCCATCTATTTTATTTGGTGCTACATGAACGAAGGATTCACAAATGCAATTAACACGTGAGCCGTTTGGCAATTAAGCACGGTGGAACAGAGAGAGCGTGGAGCATGGCGTAATAGATTCTTTGATCAGGGGCGATGTTAAGTCTGAGACGGACCTTGGTTTGTAAAACTTTCAGGGGAATTAATTGCGTAGCTGATATTCGGCAAGGCGGAGATGATGAAAGTCAAGCCAGAGATGTTGTCGGCGGCAGAGGTGGTAAAATTACCTTTGATTCAAGAATCGAACGGCAAATGGGCTCGGGTCTGGCAGTAAAGAGCGATAGAACGGAATTTGCGGATATATACCATGTCTCTCCGATAGCCATGATCAGTTGTTCAGAAATCTATCTGAAATTCACTAGCTCGATATCTTAGATTTCTCGTACAGAGTAAAAATTATTAGATTTTCGTGGAGTGTTTTATTTTTCTGATTGCGGTAATTTATATACTAGCCTTTAAGTGATTTTGTGTGTTTAAAGTTTCATTATATTTCACTGAGATTTTCTGTGCTATTTAAATAACTTATAGCTAAATCTTTTTCAGCCGTAAAATAAATTTAATTACTCGCTATTTCCCAGTAAGAGATGTTTTAAATTGACTAGTACATACATTAAATAACTGTCTACTGACGGTATATATTATTTACTTTTATCCATTTTATGTAATTTGTTTAATGACTAGTGTTCATATCACGCGTTAAAAACGATAGGATAAGTTAGACACGTGTGTTTTAAACCTAATTTATAACGGAGTGGTGAAGAGGTCCTATTTTAACACGTTTTAGATATGATATTGATAATTTGGTTAAATGTTTATATTTTCTTTCCTAAAATCTAGGCTGATCAACCTGAGTACTAGCGGCTTTTTTTATGACCATATGAACTTATGATCATACGAACTTATAATATTATAAGCATCCAGGGATATTTAATATTGATGAGCTTCTTGCTGTGACCTGTGTGGTCCAATTTTCCTAATTTTCATGAGAGAAACCAGAATAGAACCATTAAATTATAATATTAACTGGACCAGAACTATTACCAGATTTACTTATATCAATCTCATCAGCCAGCTGTGGCGAAATATATTGTCAGCAACATTTGTGTAACTTAACCTAGCGTCTCAGCCACCTGAGGCTAAACAACTAAGGAACTATATATGTTCTATTCATCCTACGTCGGCGATCACCACGCATGAACCTTACTCCAACCAACTGAAGACATAGATAACTTATTCTATCCAGGACAGATTAAATCACCGACTCTAGCGACTCCCGTGAAATTTGCAGTCAGCAACTACGGCGAGTCTGGGGCTGGATTTGGCAAAACTTAAATTTGACACTAAATAGTTTTATTACTTATTAGTGTATATCCTTGGAATGCCTCCGACAACAACTGGGGTAAGCAAAAGTCTGAAAGTGGCCACTGAATAAGTATGAATTGAATGAACGGAGAAAGAAACTTATGTCTTTTGTTAACATCATATACTTAGGTGGTTTCTTCTTTCTTTTTTTATCTCACTAATCTGAGTAGTCACGGGATAGATTACATTAGGAACCTATTCTTTTCCCATACTGACTATTTCATAACTTAGTGTTAACTTTTGATCTTTTGGGTTAATTAACCTCTGTTGGGATCGTCTTTTCTTTACCTTTACCAGAGGGGGAGAACCTATTTGATTAATTTCTTCTTTTGCAATTGTGTCTGTAAACCATGATCTAGTAATGTATATGCTTATTGTTGTGATCTTCTATTGATAATAAACTTTATTAAACCTTTAGGTATCGTGTCGGTCAACCCCTATCCATTATATGTTATTCATAGTTTGTTTTCACGTTCGTGCGTATTTGTCACAGAATCGTGTGCATTTGAGTGTAGTGTAACTTGTATTTCGTACAAGGAGAGAAAGTGCGTCTGATTTAAATATCGTCGTCCAGATAGGCTGGATCGGATAAATTATTCTATCCAGAGACTGTCCTTTCTCTTACACGATCACCTCGTGATAAAACTATTTCTTACTCCGTACTTTCACATTGCCATCACTATCACCTCTGCTCAGACAGGACTATAAACATCTATTACCTATCTGATAAAATCTACGACAGTAATGAACTAGAACTAGAACGGTATCGAAGTAATAATGCACTTTATTTACACATCAACTCATCATCATGTGACGTATTCTTTCCAGAACGTTGTCTCCATTACAGCTGCTCTGAACGCATCACGATTCTGGGCAAGTCGACCTGCATCAGCCAAAGACAAGTTCAGACTCTCTGTGATGTCCTGGGTCCACCGTCGTCTAGGTCGACCCCTTCCCCTTTTTCCAGGGACCATGCCTTCCATCACTGTTTTTTCCAGACTATTATGTCTTTTTATATGACCGAAAAATTTCAGCTTCCTTATTGCGATGGTATTTAGGAGCCAATGTTCCTGTACATTTAGTGAGTGCAGTACTTCTCTGTTGGTCTTTTTTTCTGTCCAGGGTATTCTCAACATCCTTCTGTAGCATTTCATTTCGAATGATGTAATCTTTTTTGCAACTGTTTTATTGAGTGTCCAAGTCTCGCAGCCGTATGTTGCTACTGGGAATATACATGCTCTGATCAGTTGTAACTTTGTTTCTTTGCTTGTGCCTTGCCATAGGTTTTTCATCTGTATTAGCTTATGTGAAGCAATTGCAAGTCTTCTTTTAATTTCTACTGCACAGTCGCCAGAGCTGTTAATGATTGATCCTAAGTATTCGAATTCATTGACACTTTCCAGTTCTTCGTTATCAATTTCAATTTCTGGTTTGGTCTTTACTTTGTCTGTTGTCAATACTTTGGTCTTCTTGGTGTTTAGGTATAGATTCTGGGCCTCGCTGTGTTTTTTGGTGGACAGAAGTAATTGTTCAAGTCCTTCTGGGTTGGTCGATAGGAGGACTGTGTCGTCAGCATATCTGATTTCCGGGATCTGGTACCCGCCGATGTTAAATGAGTCAAACTCTGTGTGTTCTTGGTCATCTCTTACGTTTCTCATGATATTCTCGGCATAAATGTTAAACAGGTAAGGGGAAAGGGTACAGCCTTGTCTTACTCCTTTCTGTACTTCAAACCATTCTGATGTTTCCCCCTCTATTCTTACGGCTGCCTGTTGTTCTTGGTACAGCAGTGCGATGAGTTGTATAAGGTGGTTTGGAAATCCCATATTTTTCATAATAGCCCATAACTGCTGATGTTGTACACAATCGAAAGCTTTTGTGTAATCAATGAAACAAGTATGTAGGTCAACTGGTTTCTGCTATATACATGTCGCTGGACTGAACTGGGAACCAACGTTCAGATGGTCGGAAGTTCGATTACTGACGCTATGCTCTGCGCATGATCTGTCAACGTCCGGATGTAGCTAAAAGTTATTGAAACGGAATCGTTCTGTATGAAAACACAACACATACAAACAAATTTAAAATGTCAATAACTGTTGCATATACTTTTCACTGCTGTACAGTGCAAAGAAATGGACAGTGAACACGCAGTAAGAAGAAGAGTTAGAGCACTTGAAACTTGGATATATAGAAGAACGGGACACATCTCATCGAAAGAGAAGCAATAAATGAAGAAGTCATAGAAAAGTAAAAATTAAAAGAAAATTAATGAACAAGATTAAAATTACATAAATCATATATTTTGAACAAAGAGACATACCACCTTTTTTAAAACCATAACAGAAGTAAGACTTGAAGACAAACGAGCAAGAAGAGACAAGGCTGTGAGTGGATAGATAAATTCACAAGATGAACAGGAAAGAACCATCACAGATATCATGGCAAAATTTACAAAAACATTCCAGATCCATTATAACCAGCCTTCGATGCGGAGATGGCAGCTGATCTTATCCTATCTGTGATTAAAATTTCAAAGACAAAATTTTCGTTCAGTTGATACAGTCGTTACACATTTCATCAGGAATATCGATTGTCATTTTTTTTTCTTCCTATCTCGAATTGCAAGTTAAAACAGATCTGGTAAAAAGGTAGAAACCATCCTACTCTGCTTGTGATAGTAAATAGTAAAAGATTGAATGTGAAGGTTAATTCCAAAATGTGCTGTGTTCGTTCACAAATATGTTTCCCCGTTACCTAAAGATTGACATTGCAACACATTCAAGTTAATGCTAACACTACACAATAAATATCAATTTTACTGCCTGGAAAGATTTTCAGGCTCATACATAACCGCGGTTGCACAGTGGTTAGTGCACTGGCTTCCCAGCTCGGTTGTCCATGTTTCGATCCCCAGTTGAAGTGAGATTTTTTAGACCGCAAACGGCTCCTGGGTCGACCCAGTCGTGAATTGGGTACCAGAGTAACTCTGGGAAGGTTAAGGCGGCCGGCGTGACCACATCACCCCTAGTGTGCCGATGGTCAAGAAAATATGGGCCTAACACCATATTCCCAATATGCCTCAATGGACGTGTAATGGGATCCTTTATATTTTACCTTACATTGACATTTACAAACTACTCGTTTTTATCGAGGAAATCGCTCATTTGTGGAATTAAACCAGCAAATTGTTCCAAATCTATTCCATATCGAAAAGGTAATTGAGATTCTCAAAATCACAGTCCCTAGATTCTTCCACCGACTCGACAAACTGTAGATTTCTACTTGGGAAATAATTCCGATTTTAACAATTACACCAATTAGATTGTTTCAAAGTATATTTTAATAGCGTCTGAGAGAAGATATTTTCCTCATGCACTGAGCGAAGGAAGGGAGGCAGCATTAGATCTATATAATTTTTTTTTTCAAATACTGTTTTAAAAGATATAGCAAACCCGTATTTCATTTGATTGATGCAGTATAATTGTTGACGCCAGTTTCCAAACATTATGCCATATTTTCCCACTATTAATAATATCTTTTATATTGTGCTCGTTATGTCCTACAATTTATTTAGTTACCATTTGAGCAAAAGAATGTTTAGGATAGAAAAACTCCATTAGATTTGTCTGCTTCATATAAAATTGTGAAAATAAAAATAAAAACAACAAACAAACTTCCCACATATTTTTTAAAATCCAAAATCACCATATGTGGCGATTAACAACTAGGTTGTCCATCCCATCTATAGACTTGTTTTCTATTATAAATCTGTAGCAATTCTGCACCTGTTTCCTGCTGATTTTGTTTTGGTATTTCAGCTTTGAATTCTGGCCTGACAGACAGAAGAGTTGACATTGGCTCCGTGTTCTTGCGTGTTCCATTTCAAAATCGTCGTATCAAAGAAGGAAGCGTCGAATTACCGTTCTCAAGTCTTATAAATCATGTTTGATCTTATTTTCTTCGCTGAGATCTGATTACTTTCTTGTTGCGAATGGAATAATATAATATTTATAGTTTATGATTAAATAAACTGCTTAAACATTTCAAATGAGAAGTCAGGGGGCTAAAGTAACGGCTTGCCAACATATTTATATCTTATAAACTGTTCATATTTATGTTTTCTAAACTATTATCTGCATTGAGACCGGATTATCTCCATGTTGCGAACTGTAAAGAAAAACCATGTGGGATTGCTTTCCTAAAGTTTAAGTCTGAATATAAAATGTTCCAGGTACAAACTCGTCAGCCGTACTGGAGCAAGGCGCAAACGTTACAAGGCAAGTAAAATTACCTTTCACATAAGCAATTATCTACAGAAATACCATTAAGATTATTATTATTATTATTCTAATGATGTAGGGGTGATCTGAGAACGGCCATCTTCGTATATTCACAAAAGATGGTCATGGTGTGAGATTATAAACTAGTTGTTACTAGACAGAGCTACATCAGCTATCAAGGACGTTAGTTAGAAAGGCTGCTCTTTAAAAAAAAAAACTCGCAGGAAAATTGACTGGCCTACTTTGACATTACTTTGAACAGCTACAAATTGTTCGATTTATAAAGCACTAAGGAGAGAAGAATGTCCGCGATTGAGATCTTTCTTGCCGTATTAAAATAACTGTCTCGTTTGACTAAAATCATTCTTAAGCATGTTCCTACTTAAAGTATAAATCCAGCCAGTAATGACCCTAGCTGAGCAAGCTAGAATTGTTTGGTAGGTTAACGGGTGAAGTGGGCTGTTGTTGGTAGCATTCTTCCTTTTCGTCTTCCTCGACTTGTTCGCTCCTCATGGAAAACGGGGACACAACTGTTGTAGACACCATGCAAAAATCCTGCACTAAATAGTTGAAGGGCTCTTGCATTTGTAGTGTTTACAGCAATTTGTTTTATATGATAGTTTGTCATTTCCTTGAACAGCCTCTCCTCAGTCGCCTCTTTCGACACGAGTGAGGGACCAGTGGTCATATTATTACTTTGTATCTTCAAACACTCCCAGGGAACTACACAAGGTTTTCCTCACTATTTTTGGTTCACATTTCTTCTTCTTTGATCCTTAGCCGCAGACTGTCAAAGCAGTCAGTGGCCATCACGCATGGTGGAGTCTTGTAGGGCAGCAACAAACTGCTTCCACTTTGTTCGGTCGGCAGCCATCCTTCGTACAGTACTTCAGCTCTGGTTCATTCTTTGCATCTCGGTTTCCACAGTTCTCCGCCAAACTGTTTTTGGTCAGCCACTCTTTCGCTTTCCTTCTGGGGTAAATAGCATGGCTGTTCTTGTGATGGCATCGGGGTCTCTTCTGAGGACATGACCAACCCAACTCCAGCGTCTGCCAGTTATGATGGTGTGCATGTCCTCTTGGTTACTCCGAGTAAGTAGTTCTTGGTTAGTGATAGTATTCGGCCAAAAGATTCGGATAATTTTCATTAGGCAGATTGTGTGGAAGGAGGACAATTTCGACATTTCCTTCTCTGTTACTCTCCAGCATTCCGCACCATAGAGAAGCACAGAAAGTACACAGCTCTCATATAATCTTAATTTGGTGTTTGTGCTGTACTGGGAAGACTTCCAGATGTTGTTGAGACTAGCAAAGGCTGTACTCGGTTTATTCATTCTGCTCCTGATTGTCATAAAATTAACAAGTGATACAACGGAAAAATATCTCCAAAGGATAAAATATAGGGATAAAAAGAATGCGTAAGTTACTAGAAGGCATGATCGCCCACGCCGCGGGTCACTACCCTCCATAAAAATTGACTTGCTAGACGGGAAATCAAAACGGTTACCATTTGAACGGGATGAGAACGGCGGATCAAAAGGAAAAAATATGACTGAAAAATTGCGTGAGACTAGCAAGGCTAAGGAGACGCAATTGGGGGGGGGGGGGGGGGAGGAAAAAGTCACGTTCCCCCAAGTTGACATAAAGTAAGGAAATCGACAGAAGGGACCTTGGATATGATACGCCACAGTCATTTATTGGACGCTTTTGCGATACCAAGCCTTTTATTTGAATTCAGCGGCAAACGCAGATGCTTGAAATATTACAAAATTTAAAAAGTAACTTTTTCTTAATATTAATGTTAGGAATATAAAAATTAGCTGGCCGGATGGCCCATTCTGAGCAGTGAAATAATATGCTTTTATTTATACAGACGGATAGCTAATAATGAAGACAATGACAAAAGACTGTTGTTCACATCAGCGAAAGACTGCATTGAATCAAACATGTCACTAATTTGCACAAAAATCGCGACCTTGAGACGCAAGTGTTCAAATCTAGTTAGAATGAAAGAGAAGGGACATTGGTGGGAGCTGTGGCTAAAAATAACTTTTCAGGCAAATTTGTAGAGGGGATGGATAGGTTGGTTCAAAAACCAAGTACGTTTTTGTGAAAACGCAAGTAGAGACGGACGGACTAACAGATAAAAATCCATACTTGACTGAAGCATGACTGAAATGACTTTAGTGTAGGAAATTTGAATTTGAAAAAACACAAGGCATTGATTGGCCACAGACAATCATATTATCAGCGCTCAGACGCGCTTTTTTGCCATTCCTCAATAGTTGTCCAGTGATAGACACAGTAAATTTTAAGTGTGGTGATTTCCAATGAAGTAAATAGAAATAAGTTCAGGGACGCCATACTATAGCCAGCAGCTCAGCTGAGTTTTGCTAGCATTTCTGTGTTCTTTATTCATAATCTGGTAAGATTGAAATTATTTCTTTGTATATTTTAAATATTGTTTAATGTTTCGAGTGATTTGATACTGCCATATCGAAATCTAGCCTTACAACAAGTAAGGATTTGCTCTAGACCCCCCGCCCTAGTTCAGGGTCTAGGGACAAACAATATATATAAACTCCAGCAAGGATTAGGAAGGACAGATCAAGTGTTGAGATCAGTGGAACATATCACCTATCCTATGGCAAGAAGCTAATAAACATATTTCGGAATATGTAGTCTGGGAGAACTTATCCTATGTGAAACCAACTTGGTATGGTCAGAGAGATCTGACCCTGTCTAAATGGTGTTATTGTAAATTGTTACGTGTAGAAGTGGCTCCTTAGGTAAGGCTCTGAACCTAAACCAATACTTTATTTCAGAGCTGTGAGTTTTTTATGTTGACACCAAAAGGTGGTGTCAAATGCTGGGTAAATAATTGACAGTGAGGACCCGTGCAGTGTCGCATCTCGGCAGAACAGCCTTGTATTGCCCCCAAGCCCGGAGAGGTGGGGCCACCCGATATATTGCCCCCAAGCACGGAGAGGTGGGGCCACCAGATTCCAGCACCAGAACTACTCTTTCAAAGTTACGTAAGCAGGCTGGTCTGCTGGATTTACACCAACTTCATAGACATAGCACTCAGAGTGAATTACTATTAAAACATCCCATTTCCTTCCATCATTAATGGACAATGTTTGGTAGGCTTAGACAGGGAGGGATGAAGCCACCCCAACAGCACATCTATTCATCGTTCTCCCAGGGAAAATAAAATTATGAACTGTAGAAATATTAACTACTCGTGAAAATTGTATACGTACACACCTTTTATTTATCATGTCATTTATTCATGCCATTCACTCATAAATTCCAAAATCTTTTCATATGTTCTGGCCAAAATAAAACCTTGGTTCAGAACAAATAAATTTAAAAAAGATTTACTTTCTAAAATTTCACCAGCTGAATTTAGTTCATTGTGTTCTAAATTTTATTGATAATATTATATTATTTAATATCTGTGTGTGTGTGTGTGTTTGTATATGTCAATACAACACATTACATTCAGTACCCTAGATTGTAACGTAGCCACATTCATTGGAAAAAAAGATAGGTGTGAGGTCGTAGTGGTAGCAAGAAAGGCCTTCTGAAAATTCACAGCTACATTTTATCTCAGGAGCCTTCACAGCTGACCTCATACATCACACTTAGTAATATCACCATCATACAATACCATCAAAACCACTACATATATTGGGGGCTCGTCCGGGATAATTAGCATAAACAGTAATATAAGGATCTCCTGGTGGGAGAAATAAAATTAGGGGAACAAAATTGTAAAATTCCCTTAAAATTAAAAGTGTCCCTTTAAATTAAAAGGGCAATTAGAAGTTGGTGAATCTTCACAGCCAGTGTTAGTTAATTAATTAATTAGAATTATTTTAGTCTAGAGTAATTATAAGTACTTTAGTGGTTGGAAATTTTACTTTGCTTATTGCTAGATTTGTTTAAAAAGTATGGCGGAGCTGGCAAAATTTAGATCAGCTGCTGTGCTGACCGCAAAGGAGATGGGAATGGATGGTCAGATTTTAATTCAATACGTAACGGCTGAATGTGATAAATATATTGAACGGGAAGAAAGAAGATTAGAAAAAGAGGCTGAAAGAAAATTAGAGGCTGAAAGGTTGGCTGAAGAGAAGAGGTTAGAGGCTGAGACTAAGAGGCTGCAGATTGAGGCAGAAGAAAAACGACAGCAAAGGGAGGCAGCAGATAGAAAGGCCGAAAGGGAGGCAGAAGAAAAAAGATTGACTGCCGAAAGGGAGGCAGCAGATAGAAAGGCCGAAAGGGAGGCAGAAGATAAAAGGTTGCAAAGGGAGCATGAATTACGACTAAGGGAGCTGGAATTACAAGGCCAGGCTCCTGAAAATGGTGCCAGCCCTTTTGCCTCAGATGCTACGCCTAGTCTGGGAGCCTCAAACTCAGCTATGGGGTTTCATTTAGACCATTTTGTTGAGAAAGACGATGACATAGAGGGGTACCTAGGACGTTTTGAGTTATTAGCTACTACATATGGGTTAGAGAGAGAGAGGTGGAGTTTAAAGTTATCACAAGGACTGAGAGGTACTTCTTATGAAGTCTTCGCAAAAATGAACAGAGAAGACCAAGACAATTATGACATGTTAAAGCAGGCTTTGTTATTAAGGTACGAAAAAAATGGTGAATTTTATCGTAAGAAATTTAGAAATGCCAAACTGTTGTCTGGGGAGACATACCACCAATTCTCTGCTAGACTGGAAACCTATTTGGAGAAATGGACTGCTCTGGGGAAGACCCAAGATCTTAAAGAAATGATCATGATTGAGCAATTGAGAGAGTCCATGGCTCCAGACATGAGAAAATTTCTCATGGAACAAGGTGCAGAGAAGTTGGGAGAGGTTTTAAATGTCGCTGAGAGGTATCAGGCAGCCCAGGCAGAGGTAAGTGGTGCTAAAAAGAAGCACATAGACAATTTTAAAGCTCCACAGCAATTTAATAAATTTGATAATAGAGAGCAGGGAAATAAAAGTAGGACAAACTTTGAGCGGCCAAGAAATGACTATCGCGACAGAAACTCACAGTTCAATGACCAAAAAAATAATGAAAGAAAACCGTTTAACCAAGGAAAAAGATGGTGTAAATGGTGCAAGAAAGATAACCATAACACCGAATTTTGTAGAAGGAAACCTTCAAACATTGCTGCAATGAAGTCGGGGACGCAAAGATTAAAGGTTAATCCTAATGGACAACAGGAACCTTATCACCCCCCAGTTTGTGAGGATGTTATTTGTAATGGGGTCACCATAAGGTGCCTTTATGATACAGGTTTGGATTATGATTCAGTTGTGAAGTCTAGCCTAGTGGACCCAAGTCAGTATACCACAGAAACAGTGGAAATACAAGGGGCGACTAAGGACATACCACTCATGACACTTCCCATCGCAAGGATAACGGTGAAAACTCGCTATGTGGAAGGAGAAATCAGAGCAGCAGTGATAGATGAACCAATCTACCCTCTGATATTGGGGTGTAGATACGTCTTCTTGGGGAATCCCGAGAAACCTGTGATCATGGCGACAGTGCAGACCAGGTCACAGAAGAAGGAGGAAGAAGGTGAACCTATAAATGCTCATCCAGAGGAGATGAGGAAGGCGCAGGCTGAGGATAGGACACTCAAGCCATGTTTTAAAAAATTGCCCAAATGCCACACACCTCCGAGCAAGGGGGAATATTTCATGAAGAACAAACTATTATACAGGAAGGCCGGAACTGGAACAAATGGTCACAACCAGCTGGTTCTTCCCACTTCATATAGAGATAAAGTGATGGAACTCGGGCATGCGATTCCCTTCAGTGGTCACATGGGGATCAGCGCCACAGGACAGCGTATAGCTTGTCATTACTTCTGGCCAGGGATAACGGAGGATATAAAAAGATATGTCAAATCCTGCCCTGAATGTCAAAGGGTAGCTCCAAAGCACTGGACTGCTCCTGCAACTCTAGGGGAAATGCCCATAGTGGGAACACCTTTTGAGAGGGTTGCAGTGGATATTGTGGGACCTCTCACTCGGACCAAGAGGAGGAACAGTTACATCCTTACTCTGGTGGACACTTGTTCTATGTGGGGAGAGGCGGTAGCCCTGCCATCAATTGATTCAAAACATGTAGCAGAGGCACTACTTACAATATTTACCCGATTAGGATTCCCGCATCAAATCTTGACGGATAATGGATCTCAGTTCAAGGGGAAACTAACGGAAGAAGTTTTTAAACTATTTCAAGCCAGACACTTTCATTGTAGTCCGTACCATCCACAAGGGAACGGCCAGGTAGAGAGGTTCAACGGGACTCTCATTTCTATCCTGAGAAAGCTGGCACACGAAAAACCGGATCTGTGGGATCAATTCCTGCCCGCCGCATTGTTTGCGTATCGGGAGGTACCACATAGTTCAACCGGGATGGCTCCCGCAACTCTGCTATTTGGGAGGCCAATAAAAGGTCCTTTAGAAGCTTTATTAAGGACCTGGACAGATGAGAAGGCGGAAGAGACTGTTACCTCATCGTATCAATACGTGAACGAACTGACCACTCGTTTGAAAGCTGGATGGAAACTGGCAAATGATAATTTGAAACAAGCCAGGAAGAAACATGCAGCATATTTTAATAGGAAGGCAAAGGACAGAGAACTAGCTGTGGGAGAGAAGGTGCTGCTTCTACTACCCGGTAGCCAGAATAAATTACAAATTGGTTGGCAAGGTCCATATACGGTTCTAGAGAAGGTGTCTAGAACAAACTATAAAATTGACAAAAAGGGGAAGGAGAAAGTTTATCATGTAAACTTATTAAAGAAGTATCTGGACAGACCACTCCAGGAAAGCACCCCCTTATTGACCTTGGCTATTGCAACTCAGATGCAAAAGGAACCACTCACCTCACATGAATACCCATTACATCCTTGTGAAACAGCAGCACAGGTAAAAGTCAGTAAGCACCTGACTAAAAACCAGAGGGAGAGAGTTCAACAGGTTCTGGAGGAACATACAGATGTATTAACAGATAAACCAGGCCATACAAATTTGCTACAGTATGACATGAAACTGGTAGACTCAAACCCAATCTGTATGAGAGCCTATTCTATTCCGTTCGCGAAGGAGAAGGCATTGAAGGAAGAAATAGATTATTTGTTGAAGGAGGGGATTATTTCGCACAGTGAATCATCTTTTAGTTCTAGTGTCGTTTTGTTGAGAAAACCGTCTGGGGAACACAGACTGTGCATAGATTACAGGAAACTGAATGCTGTCACAGAAGGACAAGTGGATCCATTACCAGACACAAAACAGTTATTTGCCAGACTGAACAAGGCAAAATACTTTTCAAAGGTGGATCTTAGTAAAGGCTATTACCAGATCCCAGTGAAGCCTGAAGTGAGACCTTATTTGGCTTTTAGCACTTCGGATGGACATTATGAATTCAATATGCTACCATTCGGACTGAAAAATGCTCCGAGTGTATTTTCAAGGATGATGCGCAAATTGTTGGATCCCCTGAATAACCCATGTATCACGAATTTCATGGATGATATTCTCGTCGCCACAGAGACATTTGAAGAACACATTGAAGCTCTAGAGATGTTATTTAATAGACTTCGGGAGGCGAACTTAACTGCTAGGCCAACAAAATGTTGTATTGGATGCAAAGAGTTGGAATTCTTGGGACACACTGTATATCAGGGTAACATGACCCCTGATCCTAAGAACTTGGAAAAACTGCAGAGAGCACCTAGGCCACAAACAAAAAAGGACGTGCGATCATTCGTGTCGTTATGCGGATTTTATCAGAAATACATCAAAAATTTTAACGCTATTTGTGCTCCTCTGACTGATCTGACTCGCAAGGGACTTCCAGATAAAATTATTTGGACTGCACAATGTGAACTAGCGTTCCAAGAGTTAAAGGAAAAACTCACTAGCAAGCCTATTCTCAAACTGCCTGATTTGACACAGGACTTTGTCTTAAGAACCGATGCAAGTAATGTAGGACTCGGAGGGGCTTTGTTGCAAAGATCATCTTCACCTGATGGGGAACTGAAACCAGTCGCTTATGCAAGCCGCAAATTGAATAAGGCGGAACAAGGATACTCCACAAGCGAAAAAGAATGTTTAGCGTTAATCTGGGCAATAAAGAAGTTTCAAATCTATCTGTATGGTAGGACTTTTGTGGTCGAGACGGATCATCAGCCTCTCGTATTCTTATCTCAGGCTAAGCATGAAAACGCAAGATTGCTGAGGTGGTCTTTATTGCTTCAACCTTATCAGTTTAGTATCCAATATATCCCAGGCAAATTGAATGTCGGTGCAGATTTCCTCAGTCGGCACCCCTGTGATCAAAATTAGAGTAATGGCAGGCGTGAGGAGAGATTTTCTCTATGTGTATCACTGGTTTTAGAACTTGCCGTAGGCATGTTTTCAAGTGGGGAGATGTGTCATAAAATTAACAAGTGATACAACGTAAAAATATCTCCAAAGGATAAAATATAGGGATAAAAAGAATGCGTAAGTTACTAGAAGGCATGATCGCCCACGCCGCGGGTCACTACCCTCCATAAAAATTGACTTGCTAGACGGGAAATCAAAACGGTTACCATTTGAACGGGATGAGAACGGCGGATCAAAAGGAAAAAATATGACTGAAAAATTGCGTGAGACTAGCAAGGCTAAGGAGACGCAATTGGGGGGAGGGGGGGGGGGGAGGAAAAAGTCACGTTCCCCAAGTTGACATAAAGTAAGGAAATCGACAGAAGGGACCTTGGATATGATACGCCACAGTCATTTATTGGACGCTTTTGCGATACCAAGCCTTTTATTTGAATTCAGCGGCAAACGCAGATGCTTGAAATATTACAAAATTTAAAAAGTAACTTTTTCTTAATATTAATGTTAGGAATATAAAAATTAGCTGGCCGGATGGCCCATTCTGAGCAGTGAAATAATATGCTTTTATTTATACAGACGGATAGATAATAATGAAGACAATGACAAAAGACTGTTGTTCACATCAGCGAAAGACTGCATTGAATCAAACATGTCACTAATTTGCACAAAAATCGCGACCTTGAGACGCAAGTGTTCAAATCTAGTTAGAATGAAAGAGAAGGGACATTGGTGGGAGCTGTGGCTAAAAATAACTTTTCAGGCAAATTTGTAGAGGGGATGGATAGGTTGGTTCAAAAACCAAGTACGTTTTTGTGAAAACGCAAGTAGAGACGGACGGACTAACAGATAAAAATCCATACTTGACTGAAGCATGACTGAAATGACTTTAGTGTAGGAAATTTGAATTTGAAAAAACACAAGGCATTGATTGGCCACAGACAATCATATTATCAGCGCTCAGACGCGCTTTTTTGCCATTCCTCAATAGTTGTCCAGTGATAGACACAGTAAATTTTAAGTGTGGTGATTTCCAATGAAGTAAATAGAAATAAGTTCAGGGACGCCATACTATAGCCAGCAGCTCAGCTGAGTTTTGCTAGCATTTCTGTGTTCTTTATTCATAATCTGGTAAGATTGAAATTATTTCTTTGTATATTTTAAATATTGTTTAATGTTTCGAGTGATTTGATACTGCCATATCGAAATCTAGCCTTACAACAAGTAAGGATTTGCTCTAGACCCCCCGCCCTAGTTCAGGGTCTAGGGACAAACAATATATATAAACTCCAGCAAGGATTAGGAAGGACAGATCAAGTGTTGAGATCAGTGGAACATATCACCTATCCTATGGCAAGAAGCTAATAAACATATTTCGGAATATGTAGTCTGGGAGAACTTATCCTATGTGAAACCAACTTGGTAAGGTGTGTTGTATGGTCAGAGAGATCTGACCCTGTCTAAATGGTGTTATTGTAAATTGTTACGTGTAGAAGTGGCTCCTTAGGTAAGGTTCTGAACCTAAACCAATACTTTATTTCAGAGCTGTGAGTTTTTTATGTTGACACCAAAAGGTGGTGTCAAATGCTGGGTAAATAATTGACAGTGAGGACCCGTGCAGTGTCGCATCTCGGCAGAACAGCCTTGTATTGCCCCCAAGCCCGGAGAGGTGGGGCCACCCGATATATTGCCCCCAAGCACGGAGAGGTGGGGCCACCAGATTCCAGCACCAGAACTACTCTTTCAAAGTTACGTAAGCAGGCTGGTCTGCTGGATTTACACCAACTTCATAGACATAGCACCCAAAGTGAATTACTACTAAAACATCCCATTTCCTTCCATCATTAATGGACAATGTTTGGTAGGCTTAGACAGGGAGGGATGAAGCCACCCCAACAGCACATCTATTCATCGTTCTCCCAGGGAAAATAAAATTATGAACTGTAGAAATATTAACTACTCGTGAAAATTGTATACGTACACACCTTTTATTTATCATGTCATTTATTCATGCCATTCACTCATAAATTCCAAAATCTTTTCATATGTTCTGGCCAAAATAAAACCTTGGTTCAGAACAAATAAATTTAAAAAAGATTTACTTTCTAAAATTTCACCAGCTGAATTTAGTTCATTGTGTTCTAAATTTTATTGATAATATTATATTATTTAATATCTGTGTGTGTGTGTTTGTATATGTCAATACAACACATTACATTCAGTACCCTAGATTGTAACGTAGCCACATTCATTAGAAAAAAAGATAGGTGTGAGGTCGTAGTGGTAGCAAGAAAGGCCTTCTGAAAATTCACAGCTACATTTTATCTCAGGAGCCTTCACAGCTGACCTCATACATCACACTTAGTAATATCACCATCATACAATACCATCAAAACCACTACACTGATGTCTTTGCTTGTTCCGCCGTCTGGTGTTACTATGCATCCTAAGTATGTAAATGTGAGGTTCACACTATTAGCTAATGAAATAATTTTATGTCATGACTAAAGAACTGTTAAAATAATTAAAAGAAATTATTGCCAACTGTTATCTAATGTGACAGCTGTTTGATGTTGCATTTTCAGACCTGTGTCTTTCCAAATTTGTACACGTTTGAATATTAATGCTTTCTGTCTTTTCATTGCTCGTCGTGCTGTTTTTTTTTTTCAAACAACCAAAAATATACAAACTAATATACTGTCTCTTTCCCCTTCAATTTTTATCTACAAGCTCGTGAGCAGCCTGTGACTAGTTACTTGTAATTTCAATGTCAGGTGGTGTTGCCGCATACAGTTTTGGTGTCAGGAACGTTCAGACGTGGTCCAGACTTGATGTGGGGTCACCTAATAATGATTTCAGCAATGACGTCATCGCTCGAGCTCAGTACCTGGATCAGCTGGGATGGAATTAGATCTAAAGAATATATTTTTGTGTTGTGACTCTTGATAGTGCACATAAAAATAGAAATTATTCATACTGGCAGCTGTAGTTTTGTTGTAATTGATAAAGACGGCGTTTTTATGTGGTGCTGAGAAGAGCAATGGTGGATGTTGAGAGGTTATTTTTTCGTGCTTATTCCTGCCTTTTGCTTTTGCACGACTGTTTATTAGTATCCAATATGGATAGGAATGTAATGTCCAGGGTTCTCTCTTTACGTGCCTGGCAAATGAGTATTAACTTACTTTGTGCACACATCTCTTTCTCCAACGAAAGTAATAACAGCTGAGTGACGGTTTGTAACTTTAATACACATGACGAAACTTCACAATAGACCCATTGATGTGGTCAGGCAATTAGAACACAATCAAGATTAATAATAATAGTAGTCACTCATTGGCATGAACAATTCTTTCAATCGTTAAATATGACATACAGTTGTATGCTTCCATGAAAAGGATATTATACACAGGAATATATATTAGGGCTAAACACACATAGCCACAGACACATCTCGACAGCCAGACGGCTGGTCACTCAGTGCCCACCGCTGCTAACTAACTCTCGTTTTCACCTGCTTCGTTAGCAATAATTTCCCAGCCGGTCTCATCACGTGACATATAATGGCTATTGGGTGAAGTAGCGAAGTGCCAAACTGGGCGATAAACCTAATGCATTTTCTACTCCCAACATTGCCCCCCTGTTCCCGAGCGGAAACCAAGGGTTTTCGCTTGAGAACAGTGGATAGTTGGCCCAAGAACTATTAATCTATTCTCTTCTTCTTTGATCCTTAGCCGCCGACCGTCAAAGCAGTCATAGGCTATTACGCCTGGTGGCGTCTTGTAGGGCAACAACAAATTGATTCCAATTTGCTCGGTCGGTGGCCATCCTTCGTACAGTGCCCCAACTCTGGTTCATTCTTTGCATCTCAGCCTCCACAGTCCTCCGCCAAGTTGTTTTTGGTCGGCCTCTCTTTCGTTTTCCTTCAGGGGTCCATAGCATAGCTCTTCTTGTGATGGCATCGGGGTCTCTTCTGAGGACATGGCCAACCCAGCTCCAGCGTCTGCCAGCTATGATGTTGTGCATGTCCTCTTGCTTGCTCCGAGTAAGCAGATCTTGGTTGGTGATGGTATTCGGCCAAAAGATTCGGAGAATTTTTCTTAGGCATGTTGTGTGAAAAGAGGACAATTTTGACATTTCCTTCTCTGTAACTCTCCAGCTCTCCGCGCCATAGAGAAGCACAGAAAGCACACAGCTCTGATATAATCCTAATTTTGTGCTTGTGCTGTACTGAGAGGATTTCCAGATGTTGTTTAGACTAAAAAAGGCTGTTCTTGCTTTGTTCATTCTGTTGTTGATGTCTTTGCTTGCTCCGCCGTCTGGTGTTACTATGCATCCTAGGTATGTGAAGGCATCTGTCTTTTCCAGTTGCTAATTCCTTACTGATATGGGCTCAGGGTTGCTCACATTGAGCGTCATGACCTCTGTCTTCTCTAGGTTGATGTTCAAGCCCACCTGCTGGCTATACTTATTAAGTCTATCCGTTTTTTCCCGGATGTGTTGATGTGAATGTGCTAGCAGTGCAATGTCATCTGCATATTCCAGATCTTCCAATGTAGAAAATGTAGTCCATCTTATTCCTCTTGGATTGCCCTCTGTTATCTGGCGCATCACCCAGTCTATGACTGTTAAAAATAGAGTAGTTGATAAGGGGCATCCCTTTCGTACTCCCGTCTTCACTTCAAAGGTTAGGTTGCTCTGCCCAATGCTAAACGTAAAGTTGGCATAAAGGCTTTTTATGATTGACACTATGCAGCTTGGAATTCCATAAGCCCTCAGTATTTTCCATAAACTGTCCCTATGTATACTGTCAAAAGCCTTTTCAAAATCAACGAAATTAATGTACAACTGTCTTTGCCATTCTGAGCACTGCTCTATAATGTTCCTGAGGGTAAATATATGATCTACACATCTTCTGTTCTTTCTAAATCCTGCTTGTTCCTTCCTCATTTTGTGGTCTACTGCTTTTGAGATTCTCTGTATAATTATCCTGCCTAGTATATTAATCTATTAGGAAAGAAAAATACTGCTTAGAATAATATATATATGAAATAGTAATTGTAGTACCAAATGACATGAAAACAGATATATCTAAACAGTTTAGACAAAATGTAATCCAATCTTTTAAAAAAATGCAATTGAAGTCGTAACATGAATGTTTCAATAATATATCACCTGAAAAACAAAGCAAGATCAGACAATATCAACATCTGGCACCAACAATTTCACTTTCCAGTTACATTCCTTGACAATAGGTCTGCCAGAAAGTTTTCTGATTCCTTGATTGGAATAATTGTATATCTATATTCTTGGATAAGCAAGAACCATCTGTGTAATCTACTGTTTGTCGTAGTTTTTTGATTTAGGGATGTTAGTGGGCGGTGATCCGTCTGGAGGTAGAAGTGTGCGCCAAGTAAATAGCGTGATAACTTGCCCATGCACCAAATGATGGACAAGAGTTCTCTTTCACTGATGGAATACCGAGTTTCTGCTGGTAGCCAATTCCTGCTTACATACAAGCATGGATTTTGAGTATCACTGAAACATTGCAACAGGCAACCACCAATGCCAGTCTGAGAAGCATCAGTCCTCAGAAGAAATGGCATAGTGATATTAGGTAACACTGAAATAGGTTCCTTGGAAAATACAGTTTTAATTTTGTTCAAAGCTCCACTGCAAGTATCGGACCAAACAATTTTATTAGGAGCTCCCTTTTTAGTCAAAGATGACAGGACAGAAGAAATAGATGAAAAGTTCGGAATGAACTTGTGATAAAAGTTAATGAGTCCTAACATGCTCCTAACTTTTTTCTTTGTCCGAGGGATATCTAAGTCTAATATACGTTTGACAGTCTGCTCATCAGGGTATAACATGTGGTTATCAACACGGTGACCAAGAAATGAAATTTCGCGACAACCAATCTGAACCTTTGAAGGTCTAACTGTCA
Organism: Oreohelix idahoensis; assembly: GCA_024509875.1. Classification (NCBI taxonomy): domain Eukaryota; kingdom Metazoa; phylum Mollusca; class Gastropoda; order Stylommatophora; family Oreohelicidae; genus Oreohelix; species Oreohelix idahoensis. The sequence goes on along the minus strand of JAMPIV010018260.1, from coordinate 22,849 downwards.
AACCATGCTTTCTGAATAGCATTAATAAAGATTTTAATCCTGTGATATGTTCTTGCCAAGAACTATGGAATAAACAGATGTCGTCTATGTATGTGCTGACATCAGACCTATCTCCTAAGAGTCTCCGCATCATGCGCACAAAAGTTGCGGGAGCATTGACAAGGCCAAAACACATATAATTCCATTGGATTAACCATATGGAGTCATAAATGCAGTTAGAGGTTTGGCTTTATCAGTTAAAGGGATCTACCAATATCCCTTGGATAGATCTAGTTTGCTAAAGTATGTAGCCTGTGATAGTTGTGATAAGAGATCCTCCAAAACAGGCATAGGCTCGGCATCTGTGAGAGTGACACTGTTAAGACGTCTAAAATCAATGCAGATGCGAAGAGATTTGTCCTTCTTTCTAACTAGAACCATAGGAAAAGAATAAGATGATTCAGAAGGAGAAATGATGCCCATGCGTAGCATATCCTTAAGTTCACTATGCACCTGAGATCTGTAGTGTAAGGGTATAGTATAAGGTCTGAGTTTGATAGGGTGATCATCACTCAATGTAATATCATGAGAGATAACATCAGTGCGACCTGGAAGTTCAGTCAGCACATCAGAGAAAGATTCTAAAACAGCAAGAGCCCGTTCTCGATAACCAGAATCTAAATCACCTGATACAGTTACATCTCTCCAAGATTTGGAAGATGTTAAAGGCAGCAGAGGAAAATTAAAAGAAATATCGCTCGCTGTAGAATCATCAGATTCCACAACAGCTGACAAAGTCTGTCAAACTGGTTTATCAGAAATACTGTCCAAGATAGGTTCTAACTCTGCAGGGCGCTCCACATACAATTTTAACATATTAATGTGAAATGTTTTAATTTTGCCCCTTATGTCAATGGCATAATCTACATCAGTTTTCTTCTCAACCACATTAAAAGGACCCTGCCAGGAAATTAGCAGTTTATTTTCCTTGGTCGGAAGAAGTAGCCATACTTGTTCTCCTGGTAAGAACGAACGTAATTTTCAAGATTGGTTGCAGCACAATCTCGACCTGTGTGAAGCATTACATATCATACTTGATGCATAAGTACATGCATCCACAAGGCGTTGCCTGATATCAATGACCAGTTCATAGCTGGTGCGGACAGTATTATCCTCCACTGATCCCAACAACAAATCCTTGAGTATGTGCATAGGACCTCTAGGGTTGGCACCATATACCAACTCAAATGGCGAAAAACCAGTGTTCTCATGGGGTACTTCTCTGTAAGCAAATAAGACTGCTGGTAACATTCGGTCCCAGTCACGAGGACATGTCTCAGTGACTTTGCCTAACAACTGCTTCAACGAGCCATTGAAACGCTCGCAAACACCATTGCTTTCCGGATGGTATGGGCTTGTGACCGAATGCTTAATTGCCAACATGTTCTCAATATCTTTCATCATTTGAGACATAAATTGAGTACCACGATCTGATAAGATTTCATCAGGAAATCCTATGCGACAAAAAAGAACAAATAGAGCATCAGCGACAGCTGCTGAGGTGATAGTCTTCAATGGTATGGCCTCCGGCCAACGTGTACATAAGTCTATACACGTTAGGATATATTGATATCCTTTATCTGAAATGACTGACATAGGACCAACTACGTCAACTGCAAGCTTGGTGAAAGGCCTTAATGGCACATCAGTGACTTGTAAGGGTGCAGCGTGGTGCTTGCCCTACGTGCTACCTTTTGAAAAGTTGTACATGACCTGCAGTATAGCTTTACGTCTTTGTTAACACAGGGCCAATAAAAATTTGAGGTGACACGAAACAGAATACGCTTAATCCCCATATGACCAGCTAGAAGCGAGTCATGGGCAGTATTCAATACAATAGGTCTAAAACTCTTTGGAATAACTACCTGTCTCCTGACTAAAACATAGTTGGCAAAGCATCAAGTCAGTACTGAGTTTTTAAATTCAAACCAATAACGTGAAGTTTTTGTCTTCTTCACATGTTTGCTCTCTGCTAGAGCAAACCATGGTTGCAAAGCAACATCTTCGCGCTGTTTGGCTGCGAACGACTGGGGGGAAACATTATAAACATTCTGAAGAGATGCTCTCTCACTAAATGTTATAGCTGACTGCCTTGGATTCAGCGGCATGCTGGGCCCTAGTGACCACAGCGTTAGCCAACATTGGGTGAGATTCAGCCCATTCATGTATCTCCTCTGGAGAGCAATCCTTAATACCTGGTATATTACCAAGAATAATGTCTGATACTGGTTGGTCAAGGACAAATGCCCTTACCTTACCTGTAAAGAAGGGTGTGGCAATATCTATTTCTGCCACTGGGTAACACTCTATACTCCCTCCAAATGTTATGCACTTCATTGTTTTACCAGTAGGGCAGATTCATCAATTAACGATCTACGGACTCCGAAAGTGGTACAGCCAGAATCACGAAGGACACTTATATGCCTGTTATACATGAAACCAGTATATAATGTGAGGCGTCATACGTTCTCACAAGATGACATAGCGGGTAGAGCATGCCCGCAGATCAATCTGGGCTGTAAACCAGGTTGCATCCACAACAATTTTCATCATTAAGTGAGCTAACAATACATGCATTGGCATGGTCGGCTCCCTTCTCATCATTCTTTTTTTGTAGTTACACGTGCATTACCCTTCTCATGATTGCTATTGTCATTATGCCCACAGTGTTTGTTAGTACTGTTTCCATAATATTTCTTATAAGGTCTATTCCTAGCACATGACCAACATCTGCCATTATTCCTATTACCACTGTAGGATACGTTGTCTTGTGTGGCTCTACGATCCATCCGTTTGTGATGCATTTCCTCACCACGGCTAGAATTCTGCAGCCACTGACCTTGGTTTGAATAACCATAGTCTCGTCTCTGTGAGAAGTTAGATGGTGACCTTTGCCTTAGGAAGTTATATTTTCCTCGGTAGTTGGATCTATAGCTTTGCCTTACTCTGCTGTCCACACTCTGTGATCGAGGTCTCTGACAACCATCTCTATAGTCATGACGAGCCACACATACTGGGAGTGCGTCCTTTATAGTTGGTTTGTGAACCTCTTTATCTGGGTGAGCTGTCATATATTGTCTCAAAAGTATTTCCATTGCCTCAAGGTCTTTCGGTTTTCTTTCTTGAAAAAATGAGGCAAGATCGATGCTACATGCGGACAACACCTTGTCACGTAACATTAGATCAAGTAAGCCAGTGAAGGCCTTATCAATTCCGGACAACTCTATCCATCTTTTAGAATATAATTTTATGAATGATATAAATTCTCCAAAGTCAGCTTTCCTGCTAGGCAGACAGGAATGAAATTTATCACGGAATCCTGTTTCCGTAAGCTGAAATTTACGTAGCAATGTCTCCTTGACAACATCGTAGTCTTCTCTACTAATGCTGTCCAGAGCAAATTAAGCCTGTAGAGCATCCGCTGTTAAAAAATCGCATAACGTAGCACTCCATTGACCCTTGGGGATCTTCAACGCACTGACCTTGAGTTCAAATCGTTGTAAGAAACTATCTATGCAGTCACTTTGCTGGTTGAAATTTGGCAATCGTGTTCGGTTTGTGGTCACAGTTGCACCAGAAGATGTCTTTGGAGCGTCCAACTCCACTTTCCTTAAGGCAACAGCAACATCTACATCTTTCTAAATACGCAATTTCTCTATCTCCAAATCAGTTGCTTTCTGTGCAGTTGCAGCAGCTAATCTTAATTTTTCTTGTTCAGCGTCAATCTTTAGTTTTTCTAGCGCAAGAGCTTGTGCAAGATCTTTTTCTTTCTCTTCCATCTTTATTCTCTCTAATTTCTCCTTTTGTTCCAGTTCTAACTTGTCCTTCTCTAAATCGTGTGCCTTTTTCTTCTCATCATGTTCTAACTGAAGACGTTTTAATTCACGTTCATTCTGCCTTTCAATTCTTGCATTATATCTGTCAAATTGGGCAGTAGCAAATGTCTCTAGTTCTGCTTCTGATTTATTAAATTTAGTCCCAATTTCTATAAAGTCCTGAAACGAAGACATGGTTTTCTCCCAGTAACCCCTTTCTGTTCAAAATATAGTGATATTTGTAATGAAGAACAATACAAACTCGATACATATGTAAGTCCTACAAAACCACCAAGGACATATTTAAAATGTGTTAAATTATGGTGATATTGTTAATGAACAATGCAGTGCTCAATGGATGTTATAATACAAGAAAAAAATATATATATACAAAATTTTGCCCTGTATATCAATGGGTCCAGACAAATGCACAATGAAACAATGAAGGCGATGGTGTGAATGATAATGATGATATATTTTCAAATACAACACACACAAAAAGAAATCAAAATTAACTACAATAAGACAACAAAAACAATATTCTATATTAAAATGTAAACAAATAATAACTATTAGACACTACAAATAATTCACAACTCAAACCAAACAACCGTCACATTAACAACTAAAGAGAAGAAGGTATAGAAAGCACTATTACGACAACTGACAATGTGAGACATATATACGAAACAATAACAAAACGTGATACCTAACGCCACATCTAAACAAAAATTAAATGTTCGCAATGCAAAAAAGGACTATCAGTATGAATGCGTCAAAGTGCTAAAATTCCTTAAATGCAAACCTCACATACACCTATAGAAGTTCACCTTTCATCATACTTCCAAAGATGAATGAAAAAAAGGATACCTAAAAAAAAAAAAAATTGGCAACACTGAACATATAGAATAGAAAATAAAATTGCGAAGATGGGGCACGCTATGAAAGCACAAGATGCTTTAAACAAGCTTTTAAAATGAAACTAAACGTATCTTAAAATGCAGACTAAACTAAACTATTTTCGTCTGAACACGGCGTAACGCTTTTAACACTGTCTCGCTTGAATCAGGAAGAGAAAACTGAGCCAAAATTAGAAACTATTATAAAGTTCTGTAAACTTGTATAATAATATGTCGTTTGGTCCAACTGTTGTATTTATTTCTTTAATAATAAGGTCCATAAAGTTTCTTTTATAGATTTATAAATGTTAGTTCAACGTATTGGTCCCTGAAAGCCTTCAATGTTTTTGGAAAAACTAGGTACTCCGTTTGTCTTTAAAATATTCCATAAACAGAAATCAATACGAGTGTGTTTGTTGACCTAAATTCCTGCTGACGTTAAAGGTCACGGGGCATGGCTAATTTGCCGCTGTGCGTCAAAAAGTTTCGTTTGCACGGGAAGTTCATTTGCCCGATTGCTGGTTTTCACCGCAGTGTTTGCAAAGAGATTCGTTTGCACGAAGGTTCATTTACACGAACAAAAAGTCATCGTTCTTCAGCACAGTTCTTCAAAATAGCTTAAAACACGTTGCATTAAAAGTGCATCTGAACTCCTGTCTCATATTCAATCATGTTAATAGTTCAATTGATGCAAATGCATTATAGATAAACTTGGTGCACATAATTAATTCAGACATAAAAATTCGCGAGGCACAATGGCTTGGCTTCCCATCTGTTGAGAGGTTATTTTTTCGTGCTTATTCCTGCCTTTTGCTTTTGCACGACTGTTTATTAGTATCCAATATGGATAGGAATGTCCAGGGTTCTCTCTTTACGTGCCTGGCAAATGAGTATTAACTTACTTTGTGCACACATCTCTTTCTCCAACAAAAGTAATAACAGCTGAGTGACGGTTTGTAACTTTAATACACATGACGAAACTTCACAATAGACCCATTGATGTGGTCAGGCAATTAGAACACAATCAAGATTAATAATAATACTAGTAGTCACTCATTGGCATGAACCATTCTTTCAATCGTTAAATATGACATACAGTTGTATGCTTCCATGAAAAGGATATTATACACAGGAATATATATTAGGGCTAAACACACATAGCCACATACACATCTCGACAGCCAGACGGCTGGTCACTCAGTGCCCACCGCTGCTAACTAACTCTCGTTTTCACCCGCTTCGTTAGCAATACTTTCCCAGCCGGTCTCATCACGTGACATATAGTGGCTATTGGGTGAAGTAGCGAAGTGCCAAACTGGGCGTTAAAACTAATGCATTTTCTACTCCCAACAGTGGATATGATAGTGACATTTTTGTTATAATGGAAGGTAGATAGTAACTGGAGAGTCCAGAAGTAATGACCACAGGTAAAAATAATTATGCTGAGAGATGTAATTTTTGGCACTAAATTGTGATAGTTTTCGTTTCTTTAAATAAAATTATTACATTCCTTGTCACTAATAAGTTACAATCGTAGGAAATTGTAACAAAGCTCAATGGCCAAAATGAAAAAAAATATATTAATAGTCAAAATAGGAATTTAGTTTACTATATAAAAATATGTTTATGTCACTAGTAAAGAAAATAAAACGCTTTGAAGCAAAGTTTACCCAACTAAAGTAAGAATTAACCTTAGCTAAGCGATCTGCATTCTGACCAACCTCGGCTGAGTAAAGTGATAAAAAGGTTAGGATGAGAAAAAGAACTTTTTACTTCTGGTTAAAACACAGCTAGCTCATAAAGTCAAGAGGCAAAATATAACTCATAACTTAAACACCAACAATTAACTTACCAATAGAAGTGTACGCTGGAATGTAGCTAGTTAACAAACGAGAAAAAAAAATAAATAAGAACTGGCATTGTGTCAGTTTTACAATCGTGACGCTACCCTCCAAACACGGGCCATTTCAGGGTTTGTCCTTCGTCAGCCACAATCACAAACAAGAAACAAAGACAAAATAGAGAGGCAGGTTAAGAGCTACAGACAAACAACACTGCAGACGGATTGAAAAAAAAAGAAAAGATGAACAAGAAAGAAAAAAAAAATAAGATGAGCAGCACATTTAGATGAAATTGAAAATAAAAAGGTTACACGAGGAAAAAAGTAACACTAAAAAAACAAGTGAAAATTCAGACCTAGTGTAACCGGGCTGATTACAACATCAATGTAAGAATGTGTATGACCGGGTCAGGGTCAGTTGGCCAGTCAATTGTGTTGGGCGCAGGTAAATATATTGACGAGAGCTAATCCTTCAATACGTTTCTGTTCAAGTGTTTACATGCCTTCCGCCTGAGATGGAAATTCTTGACTGAAGTTTATTTTTCTTCCCAAGTTCGTTCTTACCCTTTTAGGATTAGTGATAAGCAATATCGTATAATGGTTTTCAAATGTTCCAACTGTACGTTCGAAATAAAACACAGCAATGTAGAAAATTCAATCAGTGTTTATTTTGATGTCATTGGACAAGCACTGCAAATTTCACAATGAAAATATATATCCACAAGGAAAAATATATCCACAAGGAAAATATATCCAACAGAATAAAATAAAAACTTGTCTACTAAAAAAACAAACTTGTCTTGATAATCTCAAAGACGAAGTTAACCTAAGTACTATAACTGCCTAGCAAAAATTTATATCGATCTAATCCTGTCTATCGCCCACATCTCTCCTTTTTATACAGCTCCTGTCTTTTCCCGCCTTTTTTCACACGACTCTGTTCTCTTTTTCACACGTTACAATTTTCTAAACACGTCTCTCTGTTTTCGACAATTTGCACACGACTTTCTGTTTTTCGACTTTTTATGACATCTCTCTTTTCCATCAACAATGGAAAAAAAACCAAAATAGCAACTCTCACTTCACAAAATTTTCCACTCAAAAACATGCATTCAATATTATTGTCTGGGACTGCACTGTCTTACCCTCTTGGAGCCCTGGCTGCTAACTGAACTTAAAATTTATACTGCGTTTTGTGCAAAAACGCCTCATCTGCTTAACGTCTGTTATTCTTATTCTATGTAGTGTTATAACTCGTATAAATGGTAGTGTATGCCAAGCGGTCACACAAGTACCGGGCCACAAAAATGTATCCCATGTAGAGACATTTTCGTCCTATCAACTAAAAATATCTAGTCCTTAACATACATACAGGAGCAAAATATGAAATGGGGGCATATACTTATGAGCCAATTGGCAATGGACAATGGTTGAGAAAAAATTTTTGTTACTGGTACAAGTCATTGGATGGGGGCCTACGCATGTGAGCCAAATGAGAAAAAAAAATTTACAAGGTCTCAGTATACATGTGAGCCAAAAACAAATTTTAAAAAAAATAATAATAATTTTTTCAAGATCTCAGTATACATGTAAGCCAACTAAACAAATTTTACAAGATCTCGACATACCTGTAAGCCAACTAAAAAAAATATTACAAGATCTCAGTATACATGTGAGCAAACTAAAAAGAAAAACAATTGTGTTCGTAAAACGAGGGATGCCAGTAGAGTTATAATGCGTAAAACGGGGGACGCATACAAGTTGTTTATACACTATGTCATTAAGCAGTATCGGATATGGATAGCAATGTGCAATACGCAATGTAAATTATTAATGTATTAATACAATACTTATGTAATCTTTATTTAACACACGCTAGTAATAATACATAAAAACATGGAGTTATGATATTAAATATACTTAAATAATATAAGACTTACTGAACTTTTTTTTTCAAGTCAACACATATAAGGTTTGGTCATGCCAAACAAAACTCGAACTTTTAATCAATCTTCAGGACAATAAATGTAACCTAACTTAATATATACATCAGAATCTTAACTGACCAGAACTATTTACGTTTGACCATGACCTCTGTGAGTGTCAACGAGAGCGGGGAAAGGTCACGCTGTCTGGATATTTTGAGAAGTCCCATTGACGGGCACAGTGTGACGTCAAGTAAGGGAGAGGGGGGTATAGTACAATGAAATAGCTGGGGGGGGGGGGAGTAGAGAAAGTAGTAACGGTTTGGATGAATGAATTGAGAGGTTGCCATTCCACGAAAGTAGAGGAGTGAAATTGAATAGAAAATATTCTCAGTGGTAAATACATCGTGAGAACAGAAGGTGTATGGAACGGTCATCAGTCCAAAAATAGTTATGGGAAATTGAGCAAGTCGGGGGAAGATGAAGGTGGTGAAAATGAAGGTTGGATTGACATAGCGAAATACACAGAGGTGTTGTTGAGTTCACAACGTCTGGACGGGGTGTGCGTAGGGAAGGGGGTGAAGAACCAGAGGTGTGGGTTAACGATATAAATACGCATTAGAACATAAATAAATTTCACTGTACGAGTACAACATCTGTGTGTCTCGACCGCAGTAGTTTGGTTAAAAAAATATGATATATGGTACATAGTTACTTATGCGATATTCATGAAATTCAAACAATATATAATAAGTAATGATCCACAGCATATGTCTGGTTCAGCAACTCCTGAACAGACAAGTAGAAAAATGTGTTAATTGAGGGAAAAAAATGCTCTGTGTATTTTTTCACTATTTATGATGCTCTGGCTAACCACATGTGTAATAATGTTTTGGTTTTCCGCCAAGGTCTTAATATTATGACATAAACTGTCATAGTTGTGGTCGGGTACAGTGCCAACAAAAAACTGTAGCGCATTGCCTACAAACGGCAAAATCGCCCGTTTTTATTGATATGCTTGTCTTCTTAAGCTTTGAGATTCTGCCTTAGCGGCTAATAATACATCAATGTGACCCATGTGTTTGGTTATCTTATAATGTACAACAATGTTTGATACATATATTTCTAAGTCCAAAAAAGTATTTAAATCTTCTAATTCTGAATATAATGGTTTGAACGCTGAAACTAGAGTAACTGTGCATGTTGAATAGAGTTGCGCCTCTCCAGATTAGTTTCTCTTCACTGGCGGTTATGACTGCCGCTGATAGCATCAACAGGACGACATAGAAGGTGGCTGGCAGCATCTGAAAAAACTTTTTAGAGCAGCCTAGCGAGAGCAGCCTGGTTGACTCTAAAATAGCAGTGTCTCTCCTGGCAATGTGCTATCGCACTCGGACAAAAAAAATGAAACCATTTAGAGTAGCCTAGCGAGAGCAACTTGGCCGACTCTAAAATAGCCATGCCTCTCCTGGGCAATCTGCTATCGCACTCGGACAAAAATTAAACCATTTAGAGTAGCCTAGCGAGAGCAACTTGGCCGACTCTAAAATAGCCATGCCTCTCCTGTGCAATCTGTTATCGCACTCGGACAAAAAAAAATAAAACCATTAAGGGTAGCCTAGCTAGAGCAACCTGGGTTAACTCTAATATAGCGATGTCTCACCTGGACAGTCTGCTATCGTACTTTTTCCTAGTGTCTACAGCAGTGACGGTTGATGTAGTGGTACAGGTAGGATGTTGTGAAGGTGATGCACTGTGCTGTGCGATGTTTTGTCGCTTAGTTGAACGTTTCCTGTGCAGCTTTTTACGAATATGCTCCTGTGGAAGGCGTATAAACTTTGACTCTGACTCATCTCGTTGAATTGACGTAGGAACGGAAGCATTTCGCTTAGTTAATGAGGCAGGTGATAAGTCTGTATGAGAAGGTTGTGGTGTAGCTAGATGGATGTTGGTAGAGGGCACAGTCTGGTGCGGTTGGGCTAGTCGTTCCTGTAGTATTTTAAGGGGAATGTTGTCTTCGCTACTTGTAGGCGAATATGAGTGGTGACAGCTAGTACCAGGTTTCGGTTGATTTGAAGTACAGTACGTCTGTACTTTTTCTGCATGTAAAGATGTGTTGCTATCACTGACTATTCTACTTGCCTCAGTTTGCGTGGCAACACTACACATTTTTGAACGATTTGTTTCTATTTCCTCTGTCATGTTAGATTGAATGTTGTATCCATGACTGTTCCATGGTTTATGCCTATTACTTCCTTCCTTTGTTATGACATTTTGCTGGCAAGATCTTTGTATCTTCCTCCACCCTCCTACCGGTTCTACATTTATTTTCCAACCATTCTAGGTTGTTAACTGACACTTCTGTTGCTGCATTTTGGTGATGTTATTTATTTGCAGTGTCATTCCTTTCCTGATTTGACCAACAAAATTTCTTACTGTTATTCGATGGTGTCTTCTAATTAGACTACTCCAATCTGCTCCTGTTGTGACAGTGTCTTTTTCCCATTTAGGTTTGTATGGTTCACAATCATATTGCTGTTGCTGGATATTAATAAAGTGTTGTTGTTGCTGTTGTTGTAACAGTAATTGTTACCGGTGAAGCTGCCGTTGCAACGATTGTGGATCCATGATAGTGATTATTCCTGTCTGCTTTCACTAAAAAAAAACTGTTCGCTTTCACTAAAGATAAGGGCTGGTCGCATGCCAAAATCAGTATGCTTTCACTAAAGAAAAGGGCTGGTCGCGGCGTCAATGTTTATAATATGCTTTCACTAAAGAAAGGGGCTGGTCACGGCGCCAAGTTGTAAATAGTGTAACCGGGCTGGTTACAACATCAATGTTAGAATGTGTATGACCGTGTCAGTTTGCCAGTCAATTGTGTTGTGCGCAGGTAAATATATTGACGAGAGCTAATCCTTCAATACGTTTCTGTTCAAGTGTTTACATGCCTTCCGCCTGAGATGGAAATTCTTGACTGAAGTTTATTTTTCTTCCCAAGTTCGTTCTTACCCTTTTAGGATTAGTGATAAGCAATATCGTTGTAGTGAAATTGACAGAGATACAACGGTAAAATATCTCCAAAGATAACATTTAAGGATAAAAACATAATGCGTAGGCTGCGAATAGTACATGATCGCCTAGACCGCGGGTCATCATCCTCCATAATAATTGACTCGCTAGACAGGAGGGGAACGGCGGATCAAAAAGGAAAAAAATATGACTGGAAAGGCTAGGAGACGCAATTGGGGGGGATGGAGGAAAGAAAAAAATCACGTCCCCCAAATTGACACGAGGTACGGAATTGGACGTTTTGCGATAACAAGCCCTTGATTTGAATTCAGCGGCTAAACGCAGATGTTAGGAATATTACAAAAATTAAAAAGTAACTTTTCTTTAATATTAATGTTAGGAATATAAAAATTAGCTGGCCGGATGGCCTATTCTGAGCAGTGAACTAATATGGTCTTAATTTTACAAACGGATAGATAATATTGAAGATAATGACAAAAGACAGTGTAGTTCACATCATCGACAGACTGTGTTGAATAAAAAAGTGTCGCAATTTGCACACAAAAACACGACCTTGGACGCAGGTGTTCAAATTTACTTAGTATGGGGGAGAGGGTTTTTGAGCGGTAGCTGTGTCTAAATATAACTTTTAACGACAAAATTTTGGAGGGGAGAGAAAGGTTGGTTCAAAAATCAAGCACATTTTTTTAGAAACACAAGTAGAGACGGACAGACTAACAGATAACCATCCATACTTGACTGAAGCATGACTGAAATGACTTTAGTGTAGGAATTTGAATTTAAAGTAAAACTAGGCAGTGATTGGCCACAGACAATCATATTATTAGCGCTCAGAGCGCATTTGGGGCCATTCTTCAATAGTTGTTCAGTGATAGACACAGATTTTAAAGTGTGGTGATTTCCATATGAAAGAAAGTGAAATAAATTTAGGGACGCCATACTATAGCCAGCAGCTCAGCTGAGTTTTGCTAGCAATTCTGTGTTATTTATTCATAATCTGGTAAGATTGAAATTATTTCCTTATATATTTTGAATATTGTTTCATGTTCGAGTGATTTGATACTGCCATATCAAAATCTAGCCTTACAAACAAGTAGGGATTTGCTCTAGACCCCCCGCCCTAGTCAGGGTCTAGGGACCAACAATGTACATTGAGAATAATGAAACATATTACCTATCCTCTTTTAGGGCAGACAACTAATAAATATTTTTCAGAATCTATAGTCTGGGAGGATCTATCTGATGTAAAACCACCATGGTAAATGTGCTGTTTGGTCAGAGAGATCTGACCTGTCTGTATGATGTGGTTGTTGTGTCAGTGTTGTGTCCAGACGTGGGTAGAGAATAGATTTTGACACATGGCCCATACTTTGATTGCAGAGCTGTGAGTTTCTGTTGTCAACAAAGCAGTGTCTATTCAGTTGGTGACTTTACTCGAGTGTATCTGTGCAGTACTTGTGACAGAGACCACCATTATTGCCCGCCAGCACGGAGAGGTGGGACCACCAGATTTCAGCACCAGAGCTACAACTACAAGATGAGGGAGCCTCTGGTCTGCTGGACATTCACCAACGCCTTGTAGTTACTAATACCCCCATAAAAATTCCCACCATTTTCTGGACACTGTGTAGTCAATATAGACAGGTGTGATGAGGCCACCCCAACAGCACAAACATTACTATCCTCCCAAGTAGATGACTACTAGAACATTTTAATAAAACTAACTAGTATAGTACATATATATGTACACTATTGCATTTATGATATAATATTCCATGCATTTCTTTCATAATCTCTAAATCCTTTTAAGTTCTGGTCAACCTAAAAAATTGATCCAGAACAAAATAAATGTAATATAATTCTATCAAAAAATTTTACACACGTGAGTTAGTTCAGTGTATTTTAACATTTATTAATATTATTAGTCTTGTTAAATATCTGTGGGTATATCTATAACCTATTACACCACACTACATATCATAACCCTAGACACTTTACGTAGCCACATTCATTAAAAAAAATTAAGTGTGAGGTCGTAGTGGTAGCAAGAAAGGCCTTCTGACAATTCACAACTACATTTTATCTCAGGAGCCTTCACAGCTGGCCTCATACAATTACATTTAGTAATATCACCATCATACAATACCATCAAACACCACTACATAAATTGGGGTCTTGTCCAGGGATAATTAGCCCAACAGTAATATTAGGATCTCCTGGTGGGAGAAATAAAAGTAGGGAAATAAATTGTAAAATTCCCTTTAAAATTAAAAGTGTCCCTGCAGATAAAAGTTGGTGAATCTTCACAGCCAGTAATAATTAATTAGTTAACTAGTTAGTTAGAATTAGTTAGACTATAGTCATAAGAAGTACTTAGTGTATTTACTGGTTAGAGATTTAGCTTGTATATTATTATATTGTCTAAAAAGTATGGCGGAGCTGGCAAAATTTAGATCAGCTGCTGTGCTCACCGCGAAGGAGATGGGAATGGATGGTCAAATTTTAATTCAATACGTAACGGCTGAATGTGATAAATATATTGAACGGGAAGAAAGGAGGTTAGCTGAAGAGAAGAGGTTAGAGGCTGATAGAGAAATTAAGAGGCTGCAGATTGAGGCAGAAGAAAAACGACAGCAAAGGGAGGCAGAAGAGAAAAAGGCCGAAAGGGAGGCAGAAGAAAAAAGGTTGACTGCCGAAAGGGAGGCAGAAGATAGAAGGTTGCAGAGGGAGCACGAATTACGACTAAGGGAGCTGGAATTACAAGGCCAGGCTCCTGAAAATGGTGCCAGCCCTTTTGCCTCAGATGCTACGCCCAGTCTGGGAGCCTCAAACTCAGCTATGGGGTTTCATTTAGACCATTTTGTTGAAAAAGACGATGACATAGAGGGGTACCTAGGACGTTTTGAGTTATTAGCTACTACATATGGGTTAGAGAGAGAGAGGTGGAGTTTAAAGCTATCACAGGGATTGAGAGGTACTTCTTATGAAGTATTTGCCAAAATGAACAGGGAAGACCAAGACAATTATGACATGTTAAAGCAGGCTTTGTTATTAAGGTACGAGAAGAATGGTGAATTTTATCGTAAGAAATTTAGAAATGCCAAACTGTTGTCTGGGGAGACATACCACCAATTCTCTGCTAGACTAGAAACCTATTTGGAGAAATGGACGGCTCTGGGGAAGACCCAAGATCTTAAAGAAATGATCATGATTGAGCAATTGAGAGAGTCCATGGCTCCAGACATGAGAAAATTTCTCATGGAACAAGGTGCAGAGAAGTTGGGGGAAATTTTAAATGTTGCTGAGAGGTATCAGGCAGCCCAGGCAGAGGTAAGTGGTGCTAAAAAGAAGCACATAGACAATTTTAAAGCTCCACAGCAATTTAATAAATTTGATAATAGAGAGCAGGGAAATAAAGGTAGGACAAACTTTGAGCGGCCAAGAAATGACTATCGCGACAGAAACTCACAGTTCAATGACCAAAAGTTCAATGAAAGAAAACCGTTGAACCAAGGAAAAAGATGGTGTAAATGGTGCAAGAAGGATAACCATAACACCGAATTTTGTAGAAGGAAACCTTCAAACATTGCTGCAATGAAGTCGGGGACGCAAAGATTAAAGGTTAATCCTAAGGGACAACAGGAACCTTATCACCCCCCAGTTTGTGAGGATGTTATTTGTAATGGGGTCACCATAAGGTGCCTTTATGATACAGGTTTGGATTATGATTCAGTTGTGAAGTCTAGCCTAGTGGACCCAAGTCAGTATACCACAGAAACAGTGGAAATACAAGGGGCGACTAAGGACATACCACTCATGACACTTCCCATCGCAAGGATAACGGTGAAAACTCGCTATGTGGAAGGAGAAATCAGAGCAGCAGTGATAGATGAACCAATCTACCCTCTGATATTGGGGTGTAGATACGTCTTCTTGGGGAATCCCGAGAAACCTGTGATCATGGCGACAGTGCAGACCAGGTCACAGAAGAAGGAGGAAGAAGGTGAACCTATAAATGCTCATCCAGAGGAGATGAGGAAGGCGCAGGCTGAGGATAGGACACTCAAGCCCTGTTTTAAAAAATTGCCCAAATGCCACACACCTCCGAGCAAGGGGGAATATTTCATGAAGAACAAACTCTTATACAGGAAGGCCGGAACTGGAACAAATGGTCACAACCAGCTGGTTCTTCCCACTTCATATAGAGATAAAGTGATGGAACTCGGGCATGCGATTCCCTTCAGTGGTCACATGGGGATCAGCGCCACAGGACAGCGTATAGCTTGTCATTACTTCTGGCCAGGGATAACGGAGGATATAAAAAGATATGTCAAATCCTGCCCAGAATGTCAAAGGGTAGCTCCAAAGCACTGGACTGCTCCTGCAACTCTAGGGGAAATGCCCATAGTGGGAACACCTTTTGAGAGGGTTGCAGTGGATATTGTAGGACCTCTCACTCGGACCAAGAGGAGGAACAGTTACATCCTTACTCTGGTGGACACTTGTTCTATGTGGGGAGAGGCGGTAGCCCTGCCATCAATTGATTCAAAACATGTAGCAGAGGCACTACTTACAATATTTACCCGATTAGGATTCCCGCATCAAATCTTGACGGATAATGGTTCTCAGTTCAAGGGGAAACTAACGGAAGAAGTTTTTAAGCTATTTCAAGCCAGACACTTTCATTGTAGTCCGTACCATCCACAAGGGAACGGCCAGGTAGAGAGGTTCAACGGGACTCTCATTTCTATCCTGAGAAAGCTGGCACACGAAAAACCGGATCTGTGGGATCAATTCCTGCCCTCCGCATTGTTTGCGTACCGGGAGGTACCACATAGTTCAACCGGGATGGCTCCCGCAACTCTGCTATTTGGGAGGCCAATAAAAGGTCCATTAGAAGCTTTATTAAGGACCTGGACAGATGAGAAGGCGGAAGAGACTGTTACCTCATCGTATCAATACGTGAACGAACTGACCACTCGTTTGAAAGCTGGATGGAAACTGGCAAATGATAATTTGAAACAAGCCAGGAAGAAACATGCAGCATATTTTAATAGGAAGGCAAAGGACAGGGAACTGGCAGTCGGAGAGAAGGTGCTGCTTCTACTACCCGGAAGCCAGAATAAATTACAAATTGGTTGGCAAGGTCCATATACGGTTCTAGAGAAGGTGTCTAGAACAAACTATAAAATTGACAAAAAGGGGAAGGAAAAAGTTTATCATGTAAACCTGTTAAAGAAGTATCTGGACAGACCACTCCAGGAAAGCACCCCCTTATTGACCTTGGCTATTGCAACCCAGATGCAAAAGGAACCACTCACCTCACATGAATACCCATTACATCCTTGTGAAACAGCAGCACAGGTAAAAGTCAGTAAGCACCTGACTAAAAACCAGAGGGAGAGAGTTCAACAGGTTCTGGAGGAACATACAGATGTATTAACAGATAAACCAGGCCATACAAATTTGCTACAGTATGACATGAAACTGGTAGACTCAAACCCAATCTGTATGAGAGCCTATTCTATTCCGTTCGCGAAGGAGAAGGCATTGAAGGAAGAAATAGAGTATTTGTTGAAGGAGGGGATTATTTCGCACAGTGAATCATCTTTTAGTTCTAGTGTCGTTTTGTTGAGAAAACCGTCTGGGGAACACAGACTGTGCATAGATTACAGGAAACTGAATGCTGTCACAGAAGGACAAGTGGATCCATTACCAGACACAAAACAGTTATTTGCCAGACTGAACAAGGCAAAATACTTTTCAAAGGTGGATCTTAGTAAAGGCTATTACCAGATCCCAGTGAAGCCTGAAGTGAGACCTTATTTGGCTTTTAGCACTTCGGATGGACATTATGAATTCAATATGCTACCATTCGGACTGAAAAATGCTCCGAGTGTGTTTTCAAGGATGATGCGAAAATTGTTGGATCCCCTGAATAACCCATGTATCACGAATTTCATGGATGATATTCTCGTCGCCACAGAGACATTTGAAGAACACATTGAAGCTCTGGAGATGTTGTTTGATAGACTTCGGGAGGCGAACTTAACTGCTAGGCCAACAAAATGTTGTATTGGATGCAAAGAGTTGGAATTCTTGGGACACACTGTATATCAGGGTAATATGACCCCTGATCCTAAGAACTTGGAAAAACTGCAGAGAGCACCTAGGCCGCAAACAAAAAAGGACGTGCGATCATTTGTGTCGTTATGCGGATTTTATCAGAAATACATCAAAAATTTTAACGCTATTTGTGCTCCTCTGACTGATCTGACTCGCAAGGGACTTCCAGATAAAATTATTTGGACTGCACAATGTGAACTAGCGTTCCAAGAGTTAAAGGAAAAACTCACTAGCAAGCCTATTCTCAAACTGCCTGATTTGACACAGGACTTTGTCTTAAGAACCGATGCAAGTAATGTAGG
Source organism: Oreohelix idahoensis (assembly GCA_024509875.1). NCBI lineage: Eukaryota > Metazoa > Mollusca > Gastropoda > Stylommatophora > Oreohelicidae > Oreohelix > Oreohelix idahoensis. The sequence goes on along the minus strand of JAMPIV010018260.1, from coordinate 4,873 downwards.
ACTCGGAGGGGCTTTGTTGCAAAGATCATCTTCACCTGATGGGGAACTGAAACCAGTCGCTTATGCAAGCCGCAAATTGAATAAGGCGGAACAAGGATACTCCACAAGCGAAAAAGAATGTTTAGCATTAATCTGGGCAATAAAGAAGTTTCAAATCTATCTGTATGGTAGGACATTTGTGGTGGAGACGGACCATCAGCCTCTCGTGTTCTTGTCTCAGGCTAAGCATGAAAACGCAAGATTGCTGAGGTGGTCTTTATTGCTTCAACCTTATCAGTTTAGTATCCAATATATCCCAGGCAAATTGAATGTCGGTGCAGATTTCCTCAGTCGGCACCCCTGTGATCAAAATTAGAGTAGTGGCAGACGTGAGGAGTAATTTTACCTATGTGTATCGCTGGTTTTGGAACTTGCCATAGGCATGTTTTCAAGTGGGGAGATGTGTAGTGAAATTGACAGAGATACAACGGTAAAATATCTCCAAAGATAACATTTAAGGATAAAAACATAATGCGTAGGCTGCTGATGTACATGATCGCCTAGACCGCGGGTCATCATCCTCCATAATAATTGACTTGCTAGACAGGAGGGGAACGGCGGATCAAAAAGGAAAAAAATATGACTGGAAAGGCTAAGGAGACGCAATTGGGGGGGATGGAGGAAAGAAAAAAATCACGTCCCCCAAATTGACACGAGGTACGGAATTGGACGCTTTTGCGATACCAAGCCCTTGATTTGAATTCAGCGGCTAAACGCAGATGTTAGGAATATTACAAAAATTAAAAAGTAACTTTTTCTTAATATTAATGTTAGGAATATAAAAATTAGCTGGCCGGATGGCCTATTCTGAGCAGTGAACTAATATGTTCTTAATTTTACAGACGGATAGATAATATGGAAGATAATGACAAAAGACAGTGTTGTTCACATCATCGACAGACTGTATTGAATCTAAAAGTGTCGCTAATTGCACAAAAAAACACGACCTCGAAACGCAGGTGTTCAAATTTACTTAGTATGGAGGAGAGGGTTTTTGGGTGGTAGCTGTGTCTAAATATAACTTTTAACGACAAAATTTTGGAGGGGAGAGAAAGGTTGGTTCAAAAATCAAGTACATTTTGTAGAAACACAAGTAGAGACGGACAGACTAACAGATAACCATCCATACTTGACTGAAGCATGACTGAAATGACTTTAGTGTAGGAAATTTGAATTTAAAATAAACCTAGGCAGTGATTGGCCACAGACAGTCATATCATTAGCGCTCAGACGCGAAAGTGGGGCCATTCTTCAATAGTTGTTCAGTGATAGACACAGATTTTAAAGTGTGGTGATTTCCATATGAAAGAAAGTGAAATAAATTTAGGGACGCCATACTATAGCCAGCAGCTCAGCTGAGTTTTGCTAGCAATTCTGTGTTATTTATTCATAATCTGGTAAGATTGAAATTATTTCCATATATATTTTGAATATTGTTTCATGTTCGAGTGATTTGATACTGCCATATCGAAATCTAGCCTTACAAACAAGTAGGGATTTGCTCTAGACCCCCCGCCCTAGTCAGGGTCTAGGGACCAACAATGTACATTGAGAATAATGAAACATATTACCTATCCTCTTTTAGGGCAGACAACTAATAAATATTTTTCAGAATCTATAGTCTGGGAGGATCTATCTGATGTAAAACCACCATGGTAAATGTGCTGTTTGGTCAGAGAGATCTGACCTGTCTGTATGATGTGGTTGTTGTGTCAGTGTTGTGTCCAGACGTGGGTAGAGAATAGATTTTGACACATGGCCCATACTTTGATTGCAGAGCTGCGAGTTTCTGTCGTCAACAAAGCAGGGTCTATTCAGTTGGTGACTTTACTCGAGTGTATCTGTGCAGTATTTGTGACAGAGACCACCATTATTGCCCGCCAGCACGGAGAGGTGGGACCACCTGATTTCAGCACCAGAGCTACAACTACCAGATGAGTGAGCCTCTGGTCTGCTGGACTTTCACCAACGCCCTTTAGTTACTAAGAACCCCATAAAGATTCCCACCATTTTCTGGACACTGTGTAGTCAATATAGACAGGTGTGATGAGGCCACCCCAACAGCACAAATATCAAATATCCTCCCAAGTAGATAACTACTAGAACATTTTAATAAAACTAACTAGTATAGTACATATATATGTACACTATTGCATTTATGATATACTATTCCATGCATTTCTTTTTCAAAATCTCTAAATCCTTTTAAGTTCTGGTCAACCTAAAAAATTGACACAGAACAAAATAAATGTAATATACTTATATCAAAAAATTTTACACACGTGAGTTAGTTCAGTGTATTTTAACATTTATTAATATTATTAGTCTTGTTAATATCTGTGGGTATATTTATAATCCATTACACCATACTACATAGCATAACCCTAGACACTTTACGTAGCCACATTCATTAAAAAAAATTAAGTGTGAGGTCGTAGTGGTAGCAAGAAAGGCCTTCTGACAATTCTCAACTACATTTTACCTCAGGAGCCTTCACAGCTGGCCTCATACAATTACATTTAGTAATATCATCATCATACAATACCATCAAACACCACTACAATCGTATAATGGTTTTCAAATGTTCCAACTGTACGTTCTAAATAAAACATAGCAATGTAGAAAATTCAATCAGAGTTTATTTTAATGTCATTAGACAAGCACTGCAAATTTCACAATGAAAATATATATCCACAAGGAAAAATATATCCACAAGGAAAATATATCCAACAGAATAAAATAAAAACTTATCAACTTAAAAACTTGTCTACTAAAAAAACAAACTTGTCTTGATAATCTCAAAGACGAAGTTCACCTAAGTACTATAACTGCCTAGCAAAAATTTATATCGATCTAATCCTGTCTATCGCCCACATCTCTCCTTTTTATACAGCTCCTGTCTTTTTCCATCCTTTTTTCACACGACTCTGTTCTCTTTTTCACACGTTACAATTTTCTAAACACGTCTCTCTGTTTTCGACAATTTGCACACGACTTTCTGTTTTTCGACTTTTCTGACATCTCTCTTTTCCATCAACAATGGAAAAAAACCAAAATAGCAACTCTCACTTCACAACATTTTCCACTCAAAAACATGCATTCAATATTATTGTCTGGGACTGCACTGTCTTACCCTCTCAGAGCCCTGACTGCTAACTGAACTTAAAATTTATACTGCGTTTTGTGCATAAACGTTATTCTTCTTAACGTCTGTTATTCTTATTCTATGTAGTGTTATAACTCGTATAAATGGTAGTGTATGCCAAGCGGTCACACTAGAAAGAAATAAATGTCAACGCAAAGAATCTTCTTCTTCGATCCTTAACCACCGACCGTCAAAGCAGTCAGTGGCCATCACGCCTAGTGGCGTCTTGTAGGGCAACAACAAATTGATTCCACTTTGCACGGTCGGTGGCCATCCTTCGTACAGTGCCCCAACTCTGGTTCATTCTTTGCATCTCAGCCTCCACAGTCCTCCGCCAAGTTGTTTTTGGTCGGCCTCTCTTTCGCTTTCCTTCAGGGGTCCGAAGCAAAGCTGTTCTTGTGATGGCATCGGGGTCTCTTCTGAGGACATGACCAACCCAGCTCCAGCGTCTGCCAGCTATGATGGTGTGCATGTCCTCTTGCTTGCTACGAGTAAGCAGATCTTGGTTGGTGATGGTATTCGGCCAAAAGATGCGGTGAATTTTTCTTAGGCATGTTGTGTGGAAAGAGAACAATTTTGACATTTCCTTCTCTGTGACTCTCCAGCATTCCGCACCATAGAGAAGCACAGAAAGCACGCAACTCTGGTATAATCTTAATTTTGTGCTTGTGCTGTATTGGGAGGACTTCCAAATGTTATTTAGGCTAAAGAAGGCTGTTCTTGCCTTATTCATTCTGATGTTGATGTCTTTGCCTGCCCCACCGTCTGGTGTTACTATGCTTCCTAGGTATGTGAAGGTATCTGTCTGTACCAGTTGCTGATTCCTTACTGATATGGGCTCAGGGTTGCTCACATTGAGCGTCATGACCTCAGACTTCTTTAAATTGATGGCAAAGAATCTAACAAACAAAAATGAGACACAAGAAAATGAGTACTTCAGACTTGTAAATGATAGAGTGAAATCACCTTGTAATGTTAATACTAAGGAGGGGGTGGGGGGGGGGGGGGGGAAAGAGTTATTAAGAATTATTTTCAGTGACCACATTATGTGCTAGTCTAAAGAGGACCATTACCAGAAAGTGAAATGACAAACCAATTGACGTAATATAAAACATTGGCCTATGGTGAGATCTATATTCGCGAAATGGCAAGCCAAGAAGTCCCAAGCAAATATTGGAAGTAACACCAGCCAATAGTGACGTTGGGGAATAAAAATACAAAAATCATATACAACACAAAACACAAACTCGAAAAAAGAAAGACCCGAAAAAAGCTTTCTGGTGTTTGCGTTTTTGATACCTGTGGCAAAGCGTGGCGAAACAATTATAAAAATTCTATAGGTACATGGCTTCACCTGGCTCGTAGGGTTCGTTGCTAACAAGCAGTGATGTTAATTCAACTGTAATCAGAAACGCCGCAGAATTCCAACAGTAATATTTAACCAATCAATAAGTAACTCGTTCATCTCACGTTCCCTTATTTTATAAACCATTTTAACTACTCTGGTCAAGTGACTAACATCAATGATAGTATTCCCAATACATCGGACTCGTTTCATCCTGATCCATACCACCGTCTTTAATCACATCCTTTAATCACAGCCCTATGTAAGCCTGTATTCGTACATACGTCCATATTTAAACACATTGAACATTCTGGGACACATTCCTCCTAAACGTGGCTATAACC
>JAMPIV010018259.1:0-166980 GCA_024509875.1 Oreohelix idahoensis | reverse complement strand
GCTTTCTAGAATATCAAATAGAGAATTGAGGTTTTCTGGAATATCAAATAGAGAATTGAGGCTGTCTAGAATATCAAGTAGAGAACTGAGGCTTTCTATAATATCAAGTAGAGAATTGAGGCTGTCTAGCATATCATTTAGAAAAATGAGGCTTTCTAGAAAATCATGTAGAGAAGTGAGGTCTTCTAAATTATCTTTAGTGAAAGTGAGGCTTTCTGGAATATCATGTAGAGAAATTAGGCTTTCTATTATATCTTTATGGGAATTGAAGCTTTTAGAATATCATGATAAAAAGTGAGGCGTTTTAGAATATCGTTAGAAGAAGTGAGGTTTTCTAGAATAGCATGCAGAGAAGTGAAGTTTTGTAGAATATCCTTAGGGAACATACGGATTCTAGAATATCATGTAGAGAAGCGAGGCTTTCCAGAATATCATGCAGAGAAGTGAGGCTTTCTAGAATATCATGCAGAGAAGTGAGGCTTTATAGAATCTCATGCAGAGAAGTGAGGCTATCTAGAATATCATGCAAAGAATTGAGGCTTTACAGAATTTCATGCAGAGAAGTGAAATTTTGTAGAATTTCATTACAGAACGTGACGATTCTAGAATTTCATTTTGAGATGTGAGGCTTTCTAGAATGTCATTCCACAAAATGAGACTTTCTAGAATATTACTAAAACATCACAAGAGGTAGTGATGGTCGCGTGTGTAAGTTTACGAACAACATAGCGTATATTCTTATAGTAAATACTATATCATTAATGTATCACACTTTACCTCATGTATCAGTTATATTTTTTATTAGTAAAACAGAGATACTATAACTATACATTACACTGTAATGGCAAATTTTCTTCTCTTTCCGCTTCCAACTCATCAAGGGACATAAGCCTTCAACAAAATTATGCCAATTCTTCTTGTCCTATGCCATCAGCTTACCTTATCTTCTTCATGTCTGTCTCCAGTTGTCTTCTCTTTGCGTTAATGGCAAATTTTACTACCAAGAAATAGCTGAGTGTAGGACTATTCCATTTACACTGATATTATGGAAATTTCTACTACCTGTATGCAATGATATATGCATTTCTTACCTGCATTAGGTAAACATTTATTTACACGAAACACAAACGTTTATACCACTTACCTTCAGTTTTTAAACTGTTGATGTTTTGAACAAGGTTTAGCCCTTCAAGATACGGAGAAAAAATATTCATCAGTTATAAATCTGTGATTTATACAACGTTTAACATTTCTAGAAAAGAATTCAAAAACATAGTTATCAATTTAAAGCTTTTGATTTGTTTCAAACAATGTTGACCCTATAAGATATGCGATTAACGAAAAAAGCTATTCATCAATTATAACGCCTTTCATATTTAAAATAATGTTAAAACTGTCAACATGTACTTCTTTTTCTGTTCACTCTTTAAGGCGCACGTAGCCACCATCGCATAACGTTCCCTTGCAGGAAGCCTGTACCAATCATTCACATAATTTTTCGGAGGTTTATGCGGCTATTGCTTTGCATGGTTATTTTGCCAGCCCTATGAACAACATAATATTAATGGCCTTGTACGACATGCCTGTCATATTCTTTCCTTATGATCTTATTTTTAAAAGAAAATTTCATCAGTTATAAAGCTGTTGATTTTCTGAATAGTATTCAACACTTTAATTCACCAATCAAAAATGTTTACTAATTATATTCAAGTTGATATTTTAAATTGCCATTACAGCTGGTTAATTTTCTGGACGCCTCCGCCATGCAACCCCATGCTTCAAGTGGTAGTTTCTGTAGCACATTTTTTTTAACCTAATGAGGTTGCTAACCCTCTGTACAACCTTCTATTGGCTGTCTTGAACGACACGCCCGGTGGAACAGCAGTCAAACTTTCAACATGAAACTAAAAACAATATAACTGGTATCAGTTAGAAAGGTTTTGATGTTCTCAGTAAATAATGGAGGAAACCCGAGTTCTGTAAGTAATAAATAGATAACTAAATAAATATAAGTAATTAACAGGCACTAGTTAGACATAAAAGAAGACTTCAGACAACCGAAAAGAAAAATAAGTGATAGGCTTACCAGGGATCGAACCTAGGGTCAACCAAACGGTGTCACCACCTTGCATTGAAAGTAAATCGTGACAGAACGCACAACCAATTTTGATTGCTGCGTCTTTAAATTGTCTGGGTCGTTCAAAGGTTCTGTTACCATAGTTGTGTGGGTGTCACGACAATGAACCCTCGTTTTTCCCCTCTCGTAGTTTTCCAGTCCTAATTTTTTTTTTTCCGTACTTGAAATTGTCTCTTTATTTCCGGTAGCAGCGGCAACCATTTTGGTCCTGCCGTGTCATCCTAATCAGGGAATGTTAGCTTTTATTTTTGTTTTCTACTTTAGTGTTCACTTTCTTTCCTTTCTTTTATTTATTTTAATTTTTTTTTTTTTTTGGCCTGTCCCTGATGAAGGCCTTGTGGCCACAACGTAGGTTTTAATCTTGTCTTTTGTCCTAGTAAGACGCATTACCTTGTCTTTTGTCCTAGTAAGACGCATTACCTTGTCAATTGTCCTAGTAAGACGTATTACCTTGTCTTTTGTCCTAGTAAGAAGCATTACCTTGTCTTTTGTCCTATAATAGTAAATCGCATTACCTTGTCTTTCCCGCCACTCTACGGTATAGTACAGTAATGGTATTTCAATATCTGTACATATATTATTTCACTATAAACAAAAAGTAACATTGTTTCACTATAAACAAAAAGTAACATTATTTCACTATAAACAAAAAGTAACATTATTTTTAAACTACTACAAAATAGAGATACACATGTTAACATTTAAGCATGTTAAATGTTAACATGACTTTATGGTTCATATAGTATATAGTGACTTCCGACTTACGACCATATCGGGCGATATGTATTGCGAAAAATGACAGTTAACATTAATGACAAAACGGGACAGAACATATATGATGTCACCAGTAGGAAATAGCATTCATACAGCGGACAATGGAAGCAACGTAAGTACAAGATATAACTTTACATTATATGTTCATACATACCAGCACAGAGAATAGTAATGAGAACTGTAATTCAGAAGAAAAAAAACACATTATTAGTTCAAATCATTTGACAACATTTAAAGATCAACAAATAGAAATCTTATAAATGTATCTTTCACATATTACTTCTAAAGTAAGAAAATTACTCCTTGTTGTGTACACTGGGTGAGAGGGTTGACATTGCTAGTACCGTGCCGGGGCTCAGGGATTGAAACAAGGGTCAAGTTTAGCGCAACCAGCTATCTCCATGGTCACGATTGAGCATATATACCCTGCTTAGACAGCGTCGACTACGCTGGCCTGGCCATGTCAGCCGGATGGAAGATGGTCGCATCCCTAAAGTTATCTTCTACAAACAACTTGCAGACGGCAAAATAACAGCAGCGCCACCGAGGCTGAGGTTCAAAGATGCGTGCACGAGAGACATAAAGGAACTGGATAATAATCATGAAGCTACTGATCGCACCAAGTGGCGATGGTCCCTACAGCGCCACCTCTGATTGGAGAAAAAGAAGCTCTCACAACAAACAGAAGACGCCAAAAGGAACACCAGAAACAAAAGCAGCTGAGGGCTATCACCTCTGGTGGTGGGGTTATTCCCATAGTCAGTCATGACTGAAGGGCTACTACAACAAATGGGAATGACTTGGCTTTTGAGTTAAAGATTTTTTTTATTTTACAATGAACTTCATTTCTGTTGATTTCCATATTTTTTTGTCAGTCCAATAAATGAAATACTTACCTTTTACATTCTTATGTTGCTGTCATAGTCTGTAACTTCCAACCATGTCTACCCTGCTGTTAAGATGTACGTAATAGTCCACATTTCTCCACGCAATCAAGCTACTATCTAAATCACATATTCTCATAATCTCCGTCTCTTCCATGTTGTTTTCTTAGACATTGTGCCTATGGCCTCACGTCATTTTTGATTTGTCATTTTGTCGTGCATCTGGTCAGGGTTATGGGACAGAAGCGCCAGGTCATCGGCAATATCATATAAGATAAAAGATTCTAATTTGCTGCAATAAACAATGTCAAATACGAGAAGATACTTATAACGAGAACCTCCGATTTGCAGAGTGGTAACAGCGCAGGCGTCTCGAGGCAAAGCTATCGGGTTAGAAACTTGGTGGTGTCCCAATCCAGTCTTCTTCTTCTTCTTCTTTGATCCTTAGCCGCCGACCGTCAAAGCAGTCAGTGGCCATTACGCCTGGTGGCGTCTTGTAGGGCAACCACTAATTGGTTTCACTTTGCTCGGTCGGCGGCCATCCTTCGTACAGTGCCCCAACTCTGGTTCATTCTTTGCATCTCAGCCTCCACAGTCCTCCGCCAAGTTGTTTTTGGTCGGCCTCTCTTTCGTTTTCCTTCAGGGGTCCATAGCATAGCTGTTCTTGTGATGGCATCGGGGTCTCTTCTGAGGACATGACCAACCCAGCTCCAGCGTCTGCCAGCTATGATGGTGTGCATGTCCTCTTGCTTGCTCCGAGTAAGCAGATCTTGGTTGGTGATGATATTCGGCCAAAAGATTCGGAGAATTTTTCTTAGGCATGTTGTGTGAAAAGAGGACAATTTCGACATTTCCTTCTCTGTAACTCTCCAGCATTCCGCGCCATAGAGAAGCACAGAAAGCACACAGCTCTGATATAATCCTAATTTTGTGCTTGTGCTGTACTGAGAGGACTTCCAGATGTTGTTTAGACTAAAAAAGGCTGTTCTTGCTTTGTTCATTCTGTTGTTGATGTCTTTGCTTGCTCCGCCGTCTGGTGTTACTATGCATCCTAGGGATGTGAAGGCATCTGTCTGTTCCAGTTGCTGATTCCTTACTGATATGGGCTCAATCCAGTCTACCCAGCTGTAAATGTGTACCTGACTGATCTTGAGTTAGGGAAAGCAAAAGAAGCGATGAAGGGAACTGGCCACCTCATCTCTCGAAACTGGACCTATGTAACTGTCTTTTTTTCTTGTTGAGGTGATCACTGGCCCAAGACAGTATACATGTTGTTAGATGTGTAGTGCGAGCGTATGATGAATTGAGTGTGGGTGCGAATGAAGACGCGAATGTGTTTAGGCTCGTATAGATGTAGATCCTGCAACCCATACTCTCACATGCAGTAATCAAGGATGCTTTGACACTGCAGGCATGTTTCAAGACATTTATTGACGGGAACACACATAATATCAACAGGAACAGTCAGTGTAACAAGGTCATGCTGACCTGACATCGATAGGTATACATTTGGCATTCAAAAAGGTAAACATCAGAATAGACGTGCATGGTCAATAGCAAAGTTCTTCAATAATGACAGTTCGTAGCGTCGCCCTTGGCGTCTCTGACTAAACGCGTCAGATGCCTTAGTTACTATGACACATAGGTGCAACTTGGCACTCCCCGCCAATTGCACATATCAGGCTGTAGTATAATAGCCGAAAGCACAGGCCTCGTTCTGACGTCGGCCGTGTACTTCTGTTAAATAGGTTATCATCAACCCTGCAGTAATACTTATTGTAGATAGAAGTTCCGCCAATCTGCGGCTCCCACAATATATCTTCGTCACTGGATTTCTGGACAATATAAGACTAACAGTCTTGGATGGCTACCTCGAGCACAAATATATAAGTTCTGAAATGGCGGATCAGTGAACTGCTGTTCACCCTAGGTAATCCTTTACATGTTCTGCCACCGAAAAGCGTAATAATGCATAAAGGTCGGTATTACCTGGCAAATGAATCCTCAGAACATCACAAGGAATTCTGTCGTCATCCCGACGCACAGAGATTCACTGGGGAAAACTGCCATAGCAGTTACTTTGAAGATTCTCCCCGAAAAACAATGGACTCTTGGTCCCTTCAGAAAAACAGGACCTCCCGGCTTCCCGGAAGTATATCTCACTCCCGCTTAAAAAAACCTTCCCATAGGCCTACGCCGAACTGTCAACCTCTGACCCTAAAGGTCAAACACAATGAATGAATAAACAAGGGAAGACAACCCCTAATCAACCTGACATCGCAGGTAAAGACACAATTATACTTATGATACAAACATAAGCAAATAACTTGACAGATGACTCCGTCGAAAATGACAGCAACATTACTACCACCCCCCTGTAAAAAAAAAAAAAAATGCAATTTTTTTTTTTTTTTATATGTTCATGAGCAAGATAGCACCAGTATCACTTCTGTGCTCATGCAAACAATGAACCTAATATCAGGTACAATAGAAGAGGGTACAAATCATCTCTCAACATAGGAGAAAATATTTCCTTTAAGCCAAACAAACTAAGGGATACCATTCAAGAAACCTAAGTTGCTGGCAATACCAATCATATATCAAACATTACTAAATAATATAATCATAGCAATATACAAATGCCAATGCTATTTTAGCAACATATCACTGATGGATGGACAAAATGAAATTTGTTAAATTATCTAAACATCATCCAAATACATTTGTATTACAACATATTATGATATTAAGGACAGACCTAAGTCTGAAAATATATCAGGAAAAAACTAGGACACAAGATTTAACTGGAATCATGTGGGCATCTAGACAATATGTCCGCCATCACATTATCCGAACCACGGATAGCTCGCACCGTGAAATGGAAAGGCTGAAGAGCAATAGCATAACGAGTAGATCTCGAGCTCTTCAAATACTTACTTTGCATAGCCGTAAGAGCTTTTTGGTCGGTTTCCATAAAGAAATGCGCGCCCAGAAGGAACCTTTGTAGCTTAAGAATGGACCAAACCATAGCCAACAATTCACGGTCCAAAACCGAGTAATTCCTTTCTGCCGCATTCAGCTTCCTAGAAATATACATTACAGGATGCAGAGTTCCTGAATATTCCTGCATTAGTGCCGCTCCAATGCCAGTGGAAGAGGCATCACTACGAAGGACAAAAGTCTTATCAATCGTCGGTAGTCTTAAGATAGGATGAGATGAGAACAAATTCTTAACCTGATCCAATGAAGATTGGCATTCTTGGGACCAACGCACCATATTAGGAGAACCTTTTTTCAATAACGTTGAAAGTGGTGCCATAATGGAGGACAGATTCTCAATGAATCTTCCATAGAATTGTATCAATCCCAAGAGACTACGCACTTGCTTTTTTGTCTTCGGAACCGAGATATTTAATATCTTTGAAATGTTTTGGTCCTCTGTCTTCAACAGACCATGACCAACTCGATGACCTAGGAAGGAAATTTCACTAAACCCAACAAAAGCTTTAGAGGGTTTAGCAGTCAAAATTATGCTCACGTAGAGTAGATAGCAATTCCTTTAGACCCACATAGTGTTCTTCCCAAGTATCGCTGAAAAGACAGATGTCGTCTAAATATGCAATGACATCTGCACGATCTGATAGAATTCGTCGCATCATGCGCACGAAAGTCGCTGGGGCGTTCATAAGCCCGAAAGGCATAAAATTCCATTGAAACAGACCCCTAGGTGTCGAAAAAAGCAGTGAGAGGTTTGGCGTGTTCCGTCAGTGGGACTTGCCAATAACCTTTCGACAAGTCTAGTTTAGTAAAGAATTTAGCTTTAGAAAGTCTAATAAGTAGATCATCTAATAACGGCATAGGTTCAGCATCGAACTTCGTAACTTGATTTAATTTGCGATAATCAACGCAAAGACGTATGTTATTGTCTTTCTTTCGAACAATAACTATCGACGAAGAATAAGCTGAAGTGGATGGTTCAATTATTTTGAGTTGAATCATTTCATCCAATTCTTTCTCGACTTGTGCTTGAAAATGAATAGGTATTGGGTATGGTCTTACTCTGATCGGATTACGATCAGTAAGTATGATGTCATGTTCTATGACATCTGTGTGTCCAGGAATGTCGGTAAGGACATCCTGATATGATTGTAACGTAGAGGATACTTGACGCTGTTCCTCAAAAGACAAGTTGGAAGAGACTGTAACGTCTCTCCACGATTCCGTTGAAGTAAGTGGAATCGCAGGAAGAGGTAAGTTCACGTCAGAAAAAATAGTTTCCTCATCCTGTATAACGGACAGGGATGAGATGTGACCATGTTGAACTGGAGAGTCGTCCGTCGCCTGGAAAATAGGCTGTAAATAGTCTGGACGTTCAATAAACTCTGTTAGCATATTTATATGGAAGGTTTTATGCCTTCCATCCACATCGACAATATAGTCGACATCAGAAATTTTCGAGACTATAGTGTATGGACCCTTCCAAGAAATGAGAAGTCTATTCTCTCTTGAGGGCAGTAAGACATATGCTTTGTCTCCAGGACAAAGTTGACGTAGGCGTCTTTTCTTATTAGCAAATCGCCTAGCTTTTTCTTTCGCAAATTCGGAAGATGAAGTTGCTAACCTGCACGATTCGATAATCTTTTCTCTAAGAGCTATAACATATTCATATGACGATTGTGTATCATCGTCAATATTATCGGAAGTTATCAAATCGTGTAACAAGGACATTGGACCGCGCGGTTTCTCGCCAAAGACAAGTTCGAAAGGAGAAAACCCTGTATGCTCGTTGGGAACCTCTCTATAGGCAAAGAGGACTGCAGGTAAAACCCTGTCCCAATCTTCAGGATGATCCTCCGTTATCTTGCCAAGTAAGTTCTTTAGTGTCCTGTTAAGACGTTCTACCAATCCATTGGACATTGGATGATAAATACTACTGAGAGACCTTTTAATGTCTAGCGTAGCCATTACCTGAGACATAACGTCCGAAATTAACTGAGTGCCGTGATCCGACAGTATTTCTCCGGGGAATCCCAGACGAGAAAATACGAGCCAAAGAGCATCAGCGATAACGACAGTTGATATGCTCTTCAGAGGAATAGCCTCTGGCCAACGCGTGCACATGTCCACGCAAGTGAGGATAAATTGGTGTCCTCTGGCTGACTTAATTTTGAACGGACCAATGATGTCTATAGCCATTTTCTGAAACGGCCGAATCGGAATATCTGCAGCCTGAATAGGAGCAGCATGTCTCGGACCCCTAGACTTGACCTCTTGACAAATTTTGCAAGATCGGCAATAAATTCGGATGTCTTTATTCACGAATGGCCAAAAGAATGACGCAAGGACTCTAGTTTTAGTTCTGGAAAAACCCATGTGTCCAGCACACTGAGAATCGTGTGCATGCCGAAGAATTAAGGCTCTCATACACTTAGGCACAAGAATTTGCGAATGCATAGACTTGTCCGAGTGTTGTACCATTCGTACCAATATACCATTCTTCATAGTAATATACGATTTGTGATTCGTATTTTGATTGGGATCCCCTTTCTTTGCAAGAAGGAAGTATTTCTTCAAAGAAGGATCCTCTTCTTGACGTTTAACAAACGAGTCATGGGAAATCACCAAGTGCTCGTCTTGGCTATCAACTTCATTACTATTATCAGATGAAGTTGGGGGATTAAGAGCTTGAGCTCTTGTCATCACTGCATTGACCGTTTGAATGTTTTTTTCTTCCCAACTAGAAATTTGTTGCGGGGTGCATTCCTTAACCCCATGAATACGACCGATTATAAGATCCGCAATAGGATTAGGAAGAAGACATGCATGGACATCTCCTGTGAAGAAAGGAGTGTCAATCCTAATAATAGCAGTAGGATAGCTTTCCATAGTACCACCAAATGTAACACATTTGATTGTTTTTTTCCAGTGGCACAGCAAGGATCTATCAGAGACTCCTTAACCCCGACGGTAGTACATCCCGAATCGAAAAGTACTGAGACTAGCCTATCATTTATTAGACCTTTATCTAAGATGAGAGATCCTCTCCCATCATGCGCAACTGTAGCAGGTAGAGCAGGAAGAGGGTGACCACAACTTAGCGTAGATACAGTTGATGAGTCAAACAATGTTAAGCATTGGGGGCATTCAGTTGCTCTCCCAAAATCGAAAGCACAACCAGTGATAGCCCTAGAGTTACCACTATCATTTGCTGTATTACAGGCTCCATCAAACTCTTGTTGCGCAGAGTTTGCCTGTTGGTAAGGTCTTTTCTTGTTAAACCTAGGTCTACCTCGATTATCATTTCCCCTGTAATTATTTCGACTATCATTTCCCCTGTAATTATTTCGACTATCATTTCCCCTGTAATTGTTATCATATTGTCTATTGTACTCATCATTCCGGTTTGAATCCCGGTTTCTAAATTCACCATCGTCATAATCTTGACGTCGAGAATGATTACCTCGAAAATTTGAATAGTTATTATTTGGATAGCCTTTGCGAAAGTGTCTCAAATTATTACCACTAAAATTACGAGAACTACCATCTTGTCTCCACTGCATAGACGAAGAACCATCATGTGTTGGATTACTCCGCTTCTGAGTGTAATTTTGATTACTTCCCCTATTCCAATTTTGTTGAGCACCCTGAAATTTTTTTTTGAAATTAGGGCCATATGGTGTTGCCGAAGCAGCTGGCAACCCTTCTTTCACTTTAGAATTGCTAACTGTAGCATGGGGATGTGCTGTGGCATACTGACAACAGTATTCCTCCATTTCTTTTAAGTTTTTAGGCTTACGCTCATGAAGGAATGCAAGAAAAGAATCATTAACAGATGACAAAACCTTATCTCGCAATAATAAGTCCATTAGACCTTCATATGTTTTCTCAATCTGAGACAACTCAACCCATCGTGTAAATGTACGACGTATCTTTGTAACAAAATCAGAGAAATCTACTCCATTTTCTGGCAACATTGTCCTAAAACGAAGACGATAGTCTTCTTGTTTTAGTTGATATTTTTTTTAGTAATGCTGCCCTGACAACATCATAATTAGTCCTCTCATGTTCGTCTATTGTCATAAGAGTAGTCACTGTGTCACCTGTAAAAAATGGCATCAGTTGTTCAACATATTTTTCCTTTTTTATGTTATGCGTATCGCACAAAAATTGGAATCTATCTAGATAATCTGCTACGTCATCCTTTAAAGGATTGAAATGAGGCAATTTAATCCTACTAACAAACTCCTTTGTCGTACTCGAAGTTGTTTGCTGAGCACCCGTACTCGCCAATTTCAATTTCTCTAACTCCAAAGTTGCGAGTTTTTCCTCGTGTTCCATTTTCCTAATTTCAGCCTCGGCTTGAGCTTTCCTCTCCTCTGTAGCAGCTTGAGCTTTCCTCTCCTCTGCAGCAGCTTGAGCTTTCCTCTCCTCTGCAGCAGCTTGAGCTTTCCTCTCCTCTGCAGCAGCTTGAGCTTTCCTCTCCTCTGCAGCAGCTTGAGCTTTCCTCTCCTCTGCAGCAGCCTCTTTGTCTAATCTCTTTTGTTCAGCTTCAAATCTCCTTTCCTCCACCTGCATCTGCAATTTCTTTTGTTCAGCAGCAATATCAGCTTCTCTGTCTAGCCTTTTTTGTTCAGCAGCTGCTTCTCTTTCTAATCTCTTCTCTTCAGCCATAGTTTTTTTTTTCCTCTGCAGCAGCCCTTCTCTCTTCAGCAGCTAATGCTTTGTCATACTGAGAAACCGGCCACTGTTCTAACTGTTGACCAGTCTTATATCAAGGGCTCTCCTTGTGTAATAAAGTAGTCCAATGTAGACATCTTGTCTACTGAGATCAGTAACTTGCAGAAGCAAATATATTAAATTATCCCACTTCAGTGGGAGACAAGTCTGAAATGATAGACTTGTATACTCACTTCACCTTATTTACTGTCTCTTGTTTATAATGTACCCAAAAAATCACCTGAGTACCTGTGGAAAAAAAATTCCCTTATATCCCACTCACTATGGGCACAAGTCTTTTTTATAAAGAACTTGAATATGTATTTCACCTTGTCTCAATCTTTGTAGATAACAAGTCTTTTATCAAAGAACTTGTATAAATATCTTATATAATAATATTTTATTAAGAAACTCTATATGAAGAGTCTACCTTATCAATAATATCAAAACATGACCAAGTATGTGTATGTAGACTGTGCATGACAGTAATGTAGTACAACCAAAAAAAAAAATACAAAGACAAAAATACAAAACAATACAAATGGCAACACTGTTTTAACCAAAAATGTGTAGAGAAATACACAAGAAAGGAGAGACCTACAGAATACAAACAAAACAAATCGACAATCAAAACTGAAAAACAGACAAAATATTACAAAAACAACGTTAAGTACAATTACATCACAGCTAACATCAATACGAGTTATCTACCCTTCCAAGATGGAGGTGAAATTCGTTTCTCACCTTAGACGCCGAAAGAAAAACATCAGGAATGTGTATATTTCGATGGATATCACCATGTTATGTTAAATTATAGAATAAGAGATACACCAGAGTATCTAGTGGTGTAGATATTTTCCTATAACTGACCTCGAAACCCTTGAATCGGTCGGTTGGATCGGAGGGTTGATCAGTGAGTTAACAATTCACTATCGTAAAACAAGCTATTGTTACCGAAACAGAACCAGGCTCGACAGTAAACATAAGCAATAAATAATTTGTGTCATCTCTCGGTTAAAATTGGTCTCCAAATAAATGCCTCTAAAACTAAAGCTATGAACTTTTCTAACGAGACCTTTGATATCATCTTGAACGGGGAAAAACTACAGAAAGTTGAACGTTTCAATTATTTAGGCAGTAAAATGACTCAGGATGGTGACACAACAAGAGAAATCCATACTAGAATTGCTTTGGCAGCTAGCGCCTTCAATAGATTATCTAACATTTGGAAATTACGATCATTGAATATACATACCAAGCTTCGTCTGTTTAATTCAAATGTTATCTCAGTGTTAACATACGGCTGTGAGAGTAAGGAAAATAACAAAATCATTGGAGAACAAGCTGAATACATTCGAGAACAAATGTCTTAGAAAACTCATGAACATCAGTTGGAAAGAATTCAAGACTAATCGACAAATAAGAGAAGACTTTAGGCAGAAATATGTCTCCGACTATATAAGGAAAAGACGATGGTCATATATCGGTCATGTCCTACGAATGCAAAACAACAGAATACCACTACAGGCGCTCACTTGGGTTCCTGAGGGTAAGCGGAAAAAAGGAATACCAAAAGAAACACTCAGAAGAACAATAATAAGAGAAGGAAGAACGTTGGGCCTAAATAATGTGCAAGAGCTAAGAGGAGTGGCGTCACAACGAACAACCTGGAGAGCACTGGTTTCTGCTTATCGCCGTGTTGTGGCGCTTAAAGACCCACATTATCATTAAGTGTAACATCAATAGTTTCTTGACCAAATTGTCCTTCATAAAACTTGTAACATTTCCAATTTAAGAAAATTTGGACCTACAGAACGCTTACAGTAAGCCTCGATCAAGTGGCATATTTACCGTAAGACCCAACCAAATGATAAAACCCGCAGAAAAATACACAAAAACATTACAGTAGAAAAGTGCTAAACATGCTAGCAATCAATTTCAATGTGTTGCAGAACAAGTTCAGTCACAGCCATGAAACTAAAATGTAAATTTCTTGCTCCTTGCGAACACAGAGAAATGAAATGTCATAACTGAGCGTCCCACGTAACACTGGCCACCAGAAATGTAACTGTCTTTTTTTTTTCTTGTTGAGGTGATCACTGGCCCAAGACAGTATACATGTTGTTAGATGTGTAGTGCGAGCGTATGATGAATTGAGTGTGGGTGCGAATGAAGACGCGAATGTGTTTAGGCTCGTATAGATGTAGATCCTGCAACCCATACTCTCACATGCAGTAATCAAGGATGCTTTGACACTGCAGGCATGTTTCAAGACATTTATTGACGGGAACACACATAATATCAACAGGAACAGTCAGTGTAACAAGGTCATGCTGACCTGACATCGATAGGTATACATTTGGCATTCAAAAAGGTAAACATCAGAATAGACGTGCATGGTCAATAGCAAAGTTCTTCAATAATGACAGTTCGTAGCGTCGCCCTTGGCGTCTCTGACTAAACGCGTCAGATGCCTTAGTTACTATGACACATAGGTGCAACTTGGCACTCCCCGCCAATTGCACATATCAGGCTGTAGTATAATAGCCGAAAGCACAGGCCTCGTCCTGACGTCGGCCGTGTACTTCTGTTAAATAGGTTATCATCAACCCTGCAGTAATACTTATTGTAGATAGAAGTTCCGCCAATCTGCGGCTCCCACAATATATCTTCGTCACTGGATTTCTGGACAATATAAGACTAACAGTCTTGGATGGCTACCTCGAGCACAAATATATAAGTTCTGAAATGGCGGATCAGTGAACTGCTGTTCACCCTAGGTAATCCTTTACATGTTCTGCCACCGAAAAGCGTAATAATGCATAAAGGTCGGTATTACCTGGCAAATGAATCCTCAGAACATCACAAGGAATCTCTGTCGTCATCCCGACGCACAGAGATTCACTGGGGAAAACTGCCATAGCAGTTACTTCGAAGATTCTCCCCGAAAAACAATGGACTCTTGGTCCCTTCAGAAAAACAGGACCTCCCGGCTTCCCGGAAGTATATCTCACTCCCGCTTAAAAAACCTTCCCATAGGCCTACGCCGAACTGTCAACCTCTGACCCTAAAGGTCAAACACAATGAATGAATAAACAAGGGAAGACAACCCCTAATCAACCTGACATCGCAGGTAAAGACACAATTATACTTATGATACAACATAAGCAAATAACTTGACAGATGACTCCGTCGAAAATGACAGCAACAACCTAGTATAGTGATGTCTCTAACACTTCACTCTCCTCCGTCAGTATCTGCTATGGGACTACCTTTACATTCACTGATAAGAAAAGGAAACGTTCATCATGGGGGAACAAAGACAAATAAGACAAAAAGTTGATCCAGCAGAAGTGGAGCAGTTAACTTCAAGAAGAAGAAAGAAGGTCTAAGAAATACTGAAACAATGATAGGAAACTCTGTACAGAGCGATACAACAGGAGGCAATCTGACCATCAGAAGTGGACCCAGTCGGAAAAGTGTTTCGGCTATGTACGAGTATCTTATTTAAACTCTGAGAGGAGCGTACTCACTTGGGTCAAAACTAACTCTTGTCTTTCCGCCTGCGCAGCCACTTGAACCAACTCCACCTTGGCTGCAACTTTTAACTTAATTCCTGGTTTTATACATGCTGTCATCTGGAGGCAATTGTAAAAGTAACTATTATGATGTCTTCTACTCCTTAATTGTGCCTTCTTTTAACTGCTTGCCTGACTCCAAACTCTTTGCGACAGTGATGATATAGTATTTCGCCGAAGATTGTCAGCTTTTTTTCCAAGGTTATATGCTTCAGGTTGTTATCCAGTTCTTTTGCCAGTGCTTCATCCTGTTGTTCCCAAATCTCTTTCGCACTGGCAGGTGGAAACTTAATGGCACCTCTCTTCCCGTCCAGGAAGTGCGTGAGATCATCGTCAGGCATATCGTCTCGTACATTCTCAGCGCAGTGGACTGAATCCTGGCTGGGATCTTCCAACGTCTTACCTGTTAGAAACAGTGCGCTGTTGATCTACCACTGATGAGCTCCTACGCCCCTTTTTCGTTCTGTGGATTTTCATGCCTCTCTGAGTAGAAAATTTCCTACCACATGTACATGGATATTCCAGCCGTTGGTCAGAACTTAAAGTCCCTGTAACTGGCCTGCTCAACTCCAATAAGTCACCCATGTTCTTAATCCCCACTCCTTTTCGAAGAATCCTTGGGGCATTTATCCTTAGTGGGTAATATAGCCATTGTTTACAGCTTGTGTGGTTCCAACCCGGTCAGCCGGTTCCTAGTCTTTCCCAGTGTCATATGTCTGTCCAACGTCCATCGGTCTTTTCCAGATTGTCAATGGTCTGACCATGAAATTGTGATAGGAAACTCTGTACACAGCGATGCAAGAGGAGTCAATCTGATCATCAGAAGTGGTCTCCAGACAGGCAAGTGTTTCAGGCCTTTATCTTCTTTACACTCTGAGAGGGGTCATGACTCAAAATAAAGTATGTAGTTAGAATGGGATATATTCCAAGCTAATTATCACTAAACTTGTTACATAACTGAAACAAGCCTAGCTTTCAAAATATAGTTAGGTATATACATAGCCCCGTCTAGTTCCTGTGGATCTGTGGGGAGACAGCTTAGGAATACTGCACTCTTAAGCAGATCATACACGGAGACACATATAAAGTTATGCAAAGGGCTGGCTACCTCATCATATAGAACAAATTGACACACAGGCTATCGCTGCAAGAGCATGTGACTGCTTAGTGCAGGTTTATTGTAAGAGGACCAGCGGTAGTGGTAATTACGTTCCGAAGAGACCGAAAAGGAAAATGATTAAATACATAGAAATACCTGCGGACAGGTAGATGATATATATAGACATACCTGCGGACAGGTAAATGATATACATAGACATACCTGCGAACAGGTAGATGATATACATAGGCATATCTGCGGACAGGTAGATGATAGATAGATGGACACGTAGGTGTTTAGGTAGGTTGATAATTTCTTTACCTGATCGTTTAAGTGTATCCATGTCAACAAATGTTCTTGGATCTGAGGAGTCAAAAAATGAAAGCAATGTCAGTGCTCATACAATCTCACAGATTTCAACAGATTTCAACAGATTTCAACAGATTTCAGCAGATTTCAGAAACTGGTAAGTCTTAACTTTGCCTCTTCTTACACATTTTACTGGATTTATGAGCACGAGGTTTCAAGATCGGAAGTTATCTCGTGTTTTCCAATAAGTCTCTCTTTTGGGAAAGAACATCCGCCTATGGCACAATTACGTGGGATTTCCGAAACACAAACAAACTGATATCTGAATACTGCCGTCTGGATCTTCGGTCCTATGAAAACCAGTCAGATTAGACCTAATCTGTAACAGGATGTGTACAACAACCAACCTCTGTCGAAATCGGATAAACCCAGGTTACATGAGTAATACATCTACACACAGTGTGAACATTTTTAACCAGAGATCTGTTCCAACGATTACAGGGTTAGTGACAATCTGTGGGTCCACAGTCAAAAAACATATATGCCACACCTTCTGGGAAATCCCATAAAAGTACATGGCTTTTATAAACTTTCATTATTTTTTTTTCCTTCTTATTGATTCTGGAACCACCACTGTAGCTCTCTCTTTTGTAAGAAGCATGTAACAAGCATTCTTATACTCTTGCATCTGTGACGATACGGTTGTGCGATCTCAAGTCCACTCCGACAGGATTGCATTACATTCCCGTGCGAGTGAAATTTTCTTATTTTTCTCTCCCCTGTCATTATTATGTGGCATATTTTATGCACCATTATTTACTCTCTGTGCTGGATCCAGTAGAGTTAAGTCTTTAACACTTCACTCCTGGACTGTTTGTGTTACGCCAGGTTTATTGACCCGGGCAGCTATAATATTTTATCATGTATTATCAGGCTGACGATATGTTCAAATCGACTGTGCCTGTTTATTCAAGCTTGCATTGTGCACGGTCTATGAATAGAATCCCATATTGTGTGGCTAATCTGACGAAGATCCGTCTAGCGAAACACAGGTGGTAATGCGTAATTTGTTTCCGCTTAGACCATCCTTGTGGGTAATTATCTCAGATAATCTGTTCGGAAACTCAAGATTTGGAGACGTTACGCCAGGAACACATGGTCACAATATGGTGAGAGGCAGATAGGTGCAGCCGGAAGTCTTATGCAACGATATGACATCACTGAAGAGATCACGCGTAGAAATTAAATTTAATATTTTGAAACACGGGAGGGTATTTTTTTATTGCAACGCCCCTACGAGAGTGCTGTACGAGATTCGATTGGATTGGTTCATTTTGAGGAGCTGAAATATACAATGTATTTTATTGAGACATTAGTTGAAAGTACAATCTGTGATTTGCACTAAGAACTGAGAACATGGTGTGATGAAAACACAGACACAGATCACACAGATAAACTGCAGCGATCACGTCATATCAGCGATTCCTAAAAGCCAGAAGGAAAAAGGAGACATTGGACTTAGAAATTCCACAACTATAAGTAACAGATCGAGTATTGGGCAACTTTGGAATTCACAAGTTAACCTGCATTTTTAATCCAAGACTGGAAACTTAAAGGAACCAGGACTTTAATTAACAAGACTGGAATCCTAGGAATTTTATTACAAGTCATAGAGGAATTAAACAAACGTTTTCCCAGGCCCAGATTTCGCAGATCACCAGCCGTCAGAGGAATTAACTCTAATTTCCAGACCTAAGTGATTTCGAAGCTTCTGATACAGAGCTGTATCCAGTCTAAATCTGTGCAAGGAGATTGTATATTCCCAAAAACTTTGGGGTAAGTGTAAACACTTTATTTACTAATGTAAATTTTACAGGTTTCTTGCTAAGTGGTTATATATGAGGCTGGCAGTATTAACATATGAAAACGGTATATGCTTGAATCACTACTGCAAGAGCTTGTGATTGTTTCGGACTAGTCGTGCGGGAAACCCGACAGCAGAGCGACCCCAGACTCCGACGGTAGTAGTGATGAGTAATGAGTGATGATTACATCACATGCGCCTGTGGTGTAACATATTATCTTGTGAGATTTATGTACCTTTTTAAATTGTAATTCAGGAAAATCATTATTTACGCACTCCAGACGCAATGTCTTAGTTAACTCCCAGAAGGATATTGGTGAATTTTCATAATATTCCCTGAGTTACACTGTGTGCTCGGGAATTTAATTCTTCTGAGAGGTTAACATTGGTGGGTCGAGCACATGACAATGGTCCTGTTAGTTTGCGGCGAACAAATGTACTTAGCAGGCATTTGTTTCTTTCTATTTGTTTAAAGTTCGTGGTTACAAGCCATCAGACGATTTGTGGTACTAACGCCGCTTGTGTGAGAGAAAATCATCCACCTTAACCGCCTACAGTGGAAGAGAGTGTGCAAAAGGCTTTCGCCATCACAGAATTGATTTTCGAACCACAGCTGCAGGACTCTCTTATAAAGGTTAAGTGCTTGTAAAAAAGCACCAGCTAAAAGCACTTTTGATATATCCTCACCCTAAATCTCAGTGAAGAGAAAATTTGATTCCAATATAAAATTCACCAGCATTTTATTTATGTTGAACTGTTAATACTAGTTGATTTTTAAATATGTTACCTGTTGTTTTTAAAACTAAACAATCATAGTCGTTTCAGTTTTTTTTAATATTTATGAAAGTAAATCTATGAGCCATATTCTATTATATATATATTGTAATTCATATATATAAATCATTATATTATACGCACGCTAGATGTTACCCACAAGAAAATTTATAAAGGATCGTTTGACAGGGGTTGCAATGGTTGCTTGCAACCCTCTCAGTTAACTTAACAATTCAGAAGGAAAAGCCTTATGGTGATCAACATTTTTCTACCGAACAGAAACCGAACACCAAACAACCAATCCAACAAACAATCAAACGAACAATCAAACGAACAATCCAACGAACAACCCAGTCAGTGTTACACTGTGTGCTCAAGGCATTTACAGCTTGGAATCTTGTGTGTCTTCTTCTGTTCTCACTGGGCGGCTCTCTCAAACATAGAGGTTTCGCCGCTTGCTACCCCTTTTTATAATTGGCGCTTACGGCATTAATCTGCGCCACACAGATAACACGCGATTATTGCACATGAAAACACAGATTTACACAACTAGAGCAAAAACACAACTGTTAGGCTTATTATGGCGTAATAAATCTGCTTGAAGATAACGTGATCAAAAGGCACTAAACCACATAGACAACATGTACTGCCCAGATGGGGCCAGCGCAGAACGACATTTGATTTGTCACATATTTCTATTTTGTTTACAAACTGCACTAAATCAGTGGTTATTCTCCAAGGAGGAACACCTTTTGCTTCACTTCGTCTCAGGTCATTGCTGGTTACTCTAATGCTCGGACTCGCTCTGTCCATTCGTTGGATGATATATGGACCCCCTGTCATTGTGGGAGCACGAACTTTGTCTTCTGACCACATACACGAATCTCGGATCTCTCAGCGTCGTGCTTCTCTTCTTCACCAATTCTCCGTGTAGTGGAGTAGAGAGAAACATCATCTCCCAGACTGCTGCAAAACTCGCAACGGTGGCTCTGCTCTTACGTGCGCCCAGCCTGGAAACGTGAGTCCTTCAACAAAAGGTCTTTTCGCCCCTTATCACAGTTGCCAATCTCTTGGCTTGATTGCCGGCAATTCGAACCTTAGAGAGGGCGCTGCAGGGCACTATCAAATGGTCCGGGGACTTGGAAAACATCGCTAAAGGGGCCCTGGGGAACTTGGCTGCTGTGGTAAAAAAGCATCTTATTTTCCTAGGCACCTTGCTGGGTCGCCTCCTGCTAACATCCCTGCACTTTTTCCCTGCAATAAGCGCCTCACACTCCGGTCGACCACCAACCATCTTTATCTTTGAGCCAAATACTAGTTGATTTTTAAATATGTTACCTGTTGTTTTTAAAACTAAACAATCATAGTCGTTTCAGTTTTTTTTAATACTTATGAAAGTAAATCTATGAGCCATATTCTATTTTATATATATATATATATATATATATATATATATATATATATATATATATATATATATATATATATATATATATATATATATATATATATATATATATATATATATATATATATATATATGTATGTGACAGGGGCGCTAGATGTTACCCACAAGAAAATTTATAAAGGATCGTTTGACAGGGGTTGCAATTATTGGTTGCTTGCAACCCTCTCAGCAGCAGACTTAACAATTCAAGCAACCAAAAGCCTTATGCAGATCAACATTTAATTCTACCGAACAGAACCGAACACCAAACAACCAATCCAACAAACAATCAAACGAACAATCAAACGAACAATCAAACGAACAATCCAATGAACACCCAGTCAGTCTTCATAGACTGTGTGCTCAAGGCATTTACAGCTTGGCTCTTGTGTGTCTTCTTAGTCTGTTCTCACTGGGCGGCTCTCTCAAACATAGACCGGTTTCGCCGCTTGCTACCCCTTTTTATAAGCCCTGGCCTAACCACTCAATTTACTGCGCGCTTACGCGCATTAATCTGCGCCACACAGATAACACGCGATTATTGCTCCAGAATGCATGAAAACACAGATTTACACAACTAGAGCAAAAACACAACTAATATGTAGGCTTATTATGGCCTTGTAATAAATCTGCTTGAAGATAACGTGATCAAAAGGCACTAAACCACATAGACAACATGACTGCCCAGATGGGGCCAGCGCCGAGAACGACAGATCTCAAGATGGCGCTGTCATATATCTAAACAGAGCTATTACTTATAAGAGTGCATTCGTTGGATTACACCAACTGGGGGCTTGAGCGGGGTAAACCATTGCTTAAATCCTTCATAAAACGCGACGGACCAGATGTAATGCGTTAACATTTGTTCAGCCCAATGCAACATTGTTCGTGACTTCTGGAAATATCTTGTGAATGCTCACTTAACGTAGAAGTGTTGTTAATCTTCTATCTACATCTCTGCCCAGAGTAATCTTGCGCACAGGTAGAAGTATTGGAAGCCAATAGTAGATGCTCCTGAGTTTTGGTCACTGTTGGACCACTACTGCAAGGCAGGGGAGGCAATCCGTGACAGCATCGTAGTTGCTGTAGGAATGCGTTTTACACGATGGTGTTGCCATTACCTTACATAACCTCATATTAGCAGCCTTTTATGACATGCCTGAGGGAGTCGTAGTCCTCCTTTTTGTCTGTCTCAAGAGAGATCCCTAGGAACTACACCTGGCTGTGAAAGATAAAAATCGAGCACCTTGATCGATCCACTTTATTCTCATCGGCACCCCTCTTTCTTTTAAAATATAATCGCTCAACGTGATCTCTCACAGACTTCCTAATTAGCATGTCCAGGTGATCCCGCTAAAGCCAGGTCTCTCGATATCTATCTTATTTTTTGTTTAGCCACGCATTCGGTCTTCTCTCACGAGCCATTCAAAATAGCTATCTCTGAACCTCCTACTGTCATTCCTTCAAAGAGGCGGGCCAGGGGTGGCCACCGGCTAACAGGGTACGACGTCTGTGAAGTTCCAGAGATAGAGCCGAGATCTAAAACCTCTGATTAACACCTTGTAATAGAACGGTTGGCAAAGTTGGGAAAAATAGCCTTCATTCAGGAATTGGCCGAAGAATTCGCTCGAAGGGCGATTTTTGCCAGACATTGGCGAGATTAAGCCAATTTAAAATATATACCCACCTCTTAGAAATTAATTTGTCAGTCTGCTTCAGGAATTGTTGATATCTGCTAGCTCGAATTCTTTGAGTTTTATATAGAGAATTACTTAGATTCGTGGAGAGTTCATTTTCCTGTGTTGCGGTAATAAATATATATATTAGAATTTTGAGTGCTTTAATCGTTAAAGTTTCTTCATTATAATTCACTGGGATTTTGTGTTTTGAATAACGTATTAAATAAACTTATAGCTAAATTTCTCCAGCCGTAAACGTAATTTAATTTCTTGTTATTCCCCCAGTAAGAGAGGCTTAAATAATTATAAGACGCTAGACGATCGATAATTGTTGAGATACCATTTATTTCTATTTTCATCGCGTGTAAATTTTAAGTGACTAGGGTTCATATCTAGTATAAAAGCGATATATTAGCTACACAGTCGTGTTGGTTTTTAATATATATAATTAAATACCGGAGTGACTTACAGGTCTTACCTAAACGCGTGTGTTAGGAGATGATTATAGTATGATTACCTGTTATCTATCTTTTTCACATAGGTTGGCCACAACATAGAAAAAACTTATTCCAAACCAATACCTGCAGTAAGAAGAGGAATATCCCCAGGAAAAAAATCATCAACGCACCAATTCAGCGACTCCCGAACAATAGCAGTTGCATAAACGGAGAGTCTGGGGCTGAACTGGACAAATACTAGGACCAAAATTAGTCTTAAATACCTGTTTGATTAATTCCATGGAATGTATGCAGCGTCGACAGAGGCGTAAGCAAATCTGATAGTGAGCTCACTGTATGTGTGTAGTGAATGAACGGAACGTAAGAATTTATTTCTTAAGTTGCTACTTATTTACCATCTTCTTTTATTTTTTTTCTCTCACTAATCTGAGTGTCCCCATGATAGGTTACATTAAGGACTTTTTCTTTACACGTCCTGAAATACCCCTGCCCCATTGTTAATTGTTTTTTTTATCTTTTTGGGTAAATTACCTCTGTCTGGATCTTTCCTAGTTTCCCTATACAGAGGCCTATTAGATTTATATTTTCATTTCTCTTATGTAACTAAAATTTATTGATGTAATGATTTTCTTGATGTTGTGATATTTCTAGTAAAAAATAAACTTACTAAACCTTAAGCTAGAGTGTCGGTCACAACCCCTGTCCTTACATGTGATCCATAGTTTATATATATATATATATATATATATATATATATATATATATATATATATATATATATATATATATATATATATATATATATGTTTTTCACGTCTGTACGTATGTCTGTCACAAAATTGTGTGTACGTGAAGATAGTGTAAATTGAATCTCTATCAAGTGAGAAAGCGCGTCTACTTTAAATAGAGTCGTAAAAGATAGGCTGGATTCGAGCAATTACTCAATCCAAGACTGTTCTTTCTCTTACACCAGTTCTCTTCGTGAAACAGGAACTATTTCTTTCACCTTCCTCTCACTGGTTCTTACCATCACCTCTACTAGAAAAGGGACCATAATTTCCTCAGTCCTAATTCTCGAATTTACGACACTGGCATACATCGGTCTTTGCACGCCAAAACACGGTGTGAGTAATATGATTATGCCAGAGAAACAGTACTGACATAACGAGCTAACTTGAGAACAGAACACAAAATATTACGTGTCACTGCTGCCCCAGTTCTCATATTCCTCGCTGCCTACAGAGCATATGATCACACGTGAAGATAAAGTCCCCCATCAGATACGAATTTTAGCCTTTTACCTTGTTGATGCTGTGTTTGACTCATAAGTGTCTCTCTTATTGTCGTTCTTCACTAAATACACTGAGAACTGAACCCACGCTGCCTTGCTGGCAGTTTCTATACTGGCTCTTCACGCCTGGTTGTATCCATTCTGCAAACTTGAAGGGTTATTATTGTACGTAAACTGTCCGATTGGCAGAGTGGTTAAAGAGCTGGTTTCTCATCATAACTTTTAGATTTAGATGAATCAGTCGCGATGCCAACAAGTCATTTGCAGCGATAATTGCTTGCACTTTATTCATTATTTCCCAGTCTAACAGTTTTCAGACCAATGGTTCTTATAATTCATATAATTATTTTTGTTCGTTTTCATATAAATACAGCACATGTTATATATTTGAATGCACCCTTCCCTACGGTCCTTTTTAGCTATTATAAATGTTACCCCGTGTAGGAACGAAAGAAAAACACAATAAGAAAGGTCACAGCCGAGTTATTGAAAATCGCTCAGGTGAAAGAAACATGTACATACCTGATCGTGTAAATACTGTCAAGCGCTTCTTCTTAAAAGTACCACTTGTGATAATGTTCTCCTTTTGTAATAAGATTTCTTCAGATCTTTATTATTATTAATTTTGTTTGAACATCGGATACTCTTGTCACAGCGAAGTCTATCAGGTACAGTAAATATATTCTGAAACTGGTCTTTTAAATTGTCTTTGATAGTTGCTGCTTAAATTATGATACTGTTACTTCTTGGAATAGTGATAAAGCAGGTCTGGCTTTTTTTCAGTTATTTACTCTTCGTTATCAGATAGAACCTACATATTTCAGCTGATGACGCAATTTTTAGATTAACTACTTGACTTAATATAATGGTTACTCCGTATATATTTTTTGTATACTTGTTATTTAAAGCCTAAATGTACTTTGCTGCGCCTTCCGTATTCTCATTTGAGTGCTCTGTAAATGTACTCGTAGAATATCAGACCTGGAATTGTGTGGAATTATCAGATAACCAAACTTTGACTTTGGCAGTTATTTGTAAATTGTCCACTTACTTCCTTGTCTTTTGAGATAAGATTGTTCGTACCATTAGATTCAAAAATCGCCTCTGTATCTAGACTAGCGTTTCTCAACCTGTTTATCCTAGAGGAACCCTTAAAATAGTTTTCAGGTCTCATGGAACATCTGCATAAAAATTATTATAGCTACAGCTCGATACCTTTGAGTGATCAGTAAGTTGTAAATACAATAATGTAATAAAAATTGTCAGAGCTCTTTTTATTTATTTTGTTCTGGCAAACTCTTTATTTCTGCTAACTTATTTGGCAACTCTTTTTGCGTGGTCCCCCCTGCACAACACAAAGGATATCAGCTCGTAAGCGAGTCTGTCTTGTACGTAGAAGAAACTTCAGCTTTTAATTTCCTGCTTGATTTTTGTAACCTTATCCAAAAAGGTCTAAAAGACTTATCACAAATATCTGCTCTACAAGACGCTAATGAAATATAGTATGTGCTGTATATGAGGAGAACATGGAAAGAACTTGAGATGATGGCATGTGACAGGAGGACTTGGCATGTGTTTGTTGAAGGCCTATGCTCCTTTGGGAGTGGAGGGTTATGAATGAATGAATAAATGAATGAATGAATGAATGAATGAATGTAGTAAACACGGTTCTATTGCGCACTTCCGTACGGTCCTGCCTTGTCACTGTCCACCATTGCGAGCGCCAACATCGACCGGCGCACACTCTTGCTTTGCTTTGCTTTTTAATCCCCATAGGGTGCGAGTAACTAGACTCTTTTACCCTTTGTGCAGACAGCCTTGCGCGGCGGTGGCGCAGCCACCACCGCCCTTCTGCACATGGTCCGTGTTGCCACACGGCCGGGAAGCCACCCATCGTGACACCAGGCGATAGGGCCGCAACCCGCCGTG
This sequence comes from Oreohelix idahoensis, assembly GCA_024509875.1. Taxonomy (NCBI): domain Eukaryota; kingdom Metazoa; phylum Mollusca; class Gastropoda; order Stylommatophora; family Oreohelicidae; genus Oreohelix; species Oreohelix idahoensis. Next base: position 141,041 of record JAMPIV010018259.1, on the reverse strand, counting down.
CATCCACACGTATCAGACGATTGGGGGGTGTGGTTCGGGCTTTCTTTCAACCCCAGGGAGCATCCTAGACTCGAAACAGAGTACACCAGGCCCACTTTGGCGTGTGTGTACTGCCCCGAGGTTTGATAACTCTCTACCCTGCAAAGGGGGTTATACCTCCAAAGACATTGGGGACTGGCAAAGAGGCCAGCCACCAGTGGGCTTTATAGCAACCCCAGGGAACATCTCTTCGGGTGGCGAGGGTGCAATGCCACGAGTCTCTACCCTGCAAAGGGGGTTATATCTCCGAGACAAGACGTATCGAGGGATCGGCACAGCCAGTGCCGAGCCTCTACCACTGCCGAGCTGCATTACCAAGAAGAAACCAGCTCCGGCCCACCTGAACTGGGAGGACCCGGACCCGGGACCAAACACAGTCTCGATAGAACACGGCTCTGTTCATCAATGGCGTAGCAGCGACCGAGCCTCAACCACTGTCAGATGACGCTATCGGACACAGACACATATCACTGCCTCTACTTTACTGGGAAGACCCGAAAGCCGGGACCACACACAGTCTTGAGAGGACAAAGATCGCTTGCAACGTTTTTGTACCTGACACTCTCTGCGCACACTCTAAAAACAATGTTTTGTTTTTTTTCAATCGCGATCTATGCGGAACCCCTAGCGAACTCTCTCAGAACCCTAGGGTTCGGGGGAACGTTGGTTGAGAATCCCTGAGCGAGTCATACAGGATACAATAATCAGATGGGGGAGGGGGTAGCTGATAATAAAGTATATCATCCATGGGTGCGGAAGCCAGGTGACGTTTGACTAATGTCATAATTTGTATATGGACCTGTTAGTTATCTTTTTCAGGATTTCCTTTAGACCAAACTAGACCATATGATTTCTTGAGGCCTAATTTAACCAACGGACACTGTGTTTGTGTTGAAAGAGGAACTCCTCGCTAATGCGAGATAACTGTTATTGTAAACAAAAAAGGATGGCCTATTTCAGGGTCTCTGCATTGTAGCTGTAACACCCTAGCATTCTTCTCAGGGTCTTGATATTTATATAAAAGTTACTTCGACACAAGACGCAAGAATCTCAATGACAAGTAAAAAAAGCCTGGTGACTTAGAAATTGAAGAGTCGGGACATCATGTTAGACTGCACTGAACACTTAGCCAAGCAAAACGAAATAACAGAACTTTCTCTTGTGTTTTCCTGTTCCCTTTTCTGAACATTTCACTCTATTGCTTTTTCTCAAAATAGAAGCTTGGTCAGGTTAATGGGTATTTTAAAGGGATTCGAACAGTTCCCAACGCATTCTTGGTGGTACAGAGGTTAGCAGCAGAATTTATCACGTGGGAGAAAGGGCTTGTCCCCCAATCGAGAACTTGTCATCAACAGGTCTTGGACATCTGCCGAGCGTTGTTACACTACCAAGTAAAATGGAGTATATACCTGCACCACTGTTAAAGGCGTTCGGCGGGGTTCAGGACACAACATTTCAAAGAATGAACATGAAAGTCAGAAGCTATCACATCCAGCTGTCATCCATGTTGCATACCAGAAGCAGGGTGCTGCTAATTCCTGAATATGGATATGTCCTCTTCCCTTACTCGGAATTCAAGGTACACCGATCCCCTAGTTTTACGTAGTTCGATTAGCGATTTTTCGATATAACGTTGTTTGTATTGTAAGCCATATTTCTGTTATACGCTTACAAAATTCGATCTTACGCTAAGCGCTAAACTCCATGGGAGGCCGGAATATAACTTTGTCATGCTCTTCAAGTTCATTCATGGTGGTAGGATGGCCAAGGTGCGTTGTCATTTCTAGGATAATGAAGCATGACCCAAAAAAATATGGAAGGCTGCTTTACGTTAATCCGTAACATAGAAAAACATCTTAATTGTTACACGGTTGTTTCTTGAAGAGAAAAAGAAGATGGCAAAGCAAGTTCGATCCCTTTATATTTACTTATTTGTTTTTTTGTGCAATTCTCCTAAACATCTTCTGAACATTGACCAAACAGCGTAGCCGTCTACATCTGGAACCAGAAAAACGTTTTCAAGACCTACAATACCGTCTGCTAACCAGTCACCTGAAGATGATGTAGCGAGATTTGGTAAACACTTGCTTGGTTGTAGCGCGACACGCCCACGCGACACCCACACACACCAGCGCAAGGTCAGCGCTGCGGTCTTTCTTTGAAGTTGGTAGACAGCGGAAATGTGACTTACGGTTAAAAGCCATACAGTATTACTGAAGAATGAGGAAATAGCTATATAGGAATGTATGGCCGACTTTAAAAGTTTGCATTTACTGGACATTAAATTATTCACTACAGGAGAACGCATGGTTGGAATAATATTAAATAAATATAACTCAACAAAGGAGATAGGCTAGGAATTATATCCAAAAGGATATTATTCAAATATAAATAGTTTTAAAGATAATTAATATTTTTCACCTTCATCACATCGGCTAAAAGTTAGCTAATAATCTTTAAAAATTTATTACACTAACAAGCCTCAACGGAATTGTATAAAACTTATATGTAATGAAAGCCCCATATGGGGAAAAGGAAATGATATATAGGAAGGAAGGAAGGAGATAAGTGTGTGAGTGACAGAAGAGAAAAAACGAGTACAGGAAAAGCACAGATTGTTTCAAATAGCTTCAAAACAGGAGATGAAACTAAAATCTTTTGGGGAATTTGGGAGCTGCTTTCTCGTACGCGCGAGAGACTGAAATATAAGGACAGAGCGGCGCATTGTAAATCACACACCAAATCAGAAGCCAGAGTGAGAAACTGGAGGACAGCCTCTGCAAGAAAAGTTCTATTTTCACGCTGCATGCAGGGCAGATTAAGTTAAGCCAATACAGTCTCACCGTGAGCTTATTAATCCTAAGAGGGTATGTAAGTTTATTAAAAATATATGTATTACTAATATCATTTTATTTCAGATTTTATTTCTGATTGATTGTAGCAGATATAATAAAAAAGGGAATGACGCTAACCAGAGATAACCTTCACCGGCATTGTCAGGAAGCATAACCATTAATTGGTTAGCCAAATATATTATGGCTAATTCTTGCCTGGAAGCTTACGACATACCAGCAAGTACATAAGTGACTTGACATCCAAAAGTGGAAGGCAAAGGTTATATCGTACCCATGTATCATAACATGTGATTTATTCATGTATATTGTTAATTCTGCACCTTATACATTATCTTATCATGCTATCTCTGTAATATACTACCATGATTCATTCATTTACATACAAACACTGAAGACATGGTCGCATCATGAACAGCAGAGGGTGGTGAGATTGTTAGAACAATGGCCACCTATTACTTCTTGTTCCAGGTTTTTATGATCAATGTTTATGATCATTCCTGATCGAGAAACTAAAGACTTGAAGAAGTTGATCCAGCTCACTGAAGCCTAGAGGTCAACCAAACTTCAACACCTTAGTCCCCGTAGTTATAGGGCGGGCTGAAGGAAAGTCTTCCGTACTCCAGTGTGTCGGAGGAACCTCGAGCAGACGTGGATAAAGTTGAGTTATATATTTCCATCCAACAAATCCTGTGAGCAGTTCTAAAACGACTTTCTAATGATGAAAACTAGATGGCAAGAGATAATGTGACAAACTTGTTTTATAAATTCAGTGGAAGATAAATCCAAGACTTTTTCTATTAGTTATTTTAATTTGTAACTGTAAATAATCATACATTTTACCATCTTCCAACACCCATTTATCATTACAAGAATATATAGATGTACATAATAAATTGGATAATTGTACTCATTTGACTTGTTAAATTTTTAACTGTTAAATTTTGAGTTACTTTTTCTAATTTAATTATAATATCACATAGGGTTACGATAGCGAAGTAGCATCTTATACTTCTGAAGCCTAAATCTATTGTCCAGCTCAGAGTATTCACAGCTGTAACTCACTTGTGATACCAGTGTACTTCTCGGGCACTGGAACTTCATACTTTCTGGAGAGAGATTCTACTTCTGCTCTACCACTACTATCATACTAGGAAAACCCTTCGCTACATGGGGGGCTCTTCCGCGGGATATTATTTTGTATCCGGGGCCACTATCTAGTTATTCTCCAATCTTGAGCCACAAAAAGTTTGTAAAAATAAATTTTGTTTTTGGAACAAATGCTAAAAACGGAGAAATTTGCTTGTAATAGCAGTATCATGCAGTACGACGTAAATAGGAAACGCTCACAAGGTCTTAAGGATTTGTCTTGTTCAAAGTAATTAATTGATTTTATTTAAGTTAGTTTGTTAGTGAAGATAAAATTATATACCCTCTGGTAAGTAAGCATCATGGCTGAATTGGTGAAGTTTAGAGCTGCGATTATGCAGGAAGGAAAAGACTTGGGTATGACAGGAGATGCTCTAATTCGATATATCACAACTGAAGTGGATAAATATTTGGATAGAGAGACCAAAAGAATGGAAGTTGAGGCTGAAGCTAAGAAATTAGAGGCAGAAAGAGAGACCAAAAGAATGGAAGTTGAGGCTGAAGCTAAGAAATTAGAGGCAGAAAGAGAGACTAAAAGAATGGAAGTTGAGACTGAAGCTAAGAAATTAGAAGCAGAGAGAGAAGCCAAAAGACTGGAAAGAGAAGAAAAGAGACTAATTTTGGAAGCTGAAGAAAGAAGGTTACAAAGAGCGCATGAGTTAAGTTTAAAGGAACTTGAACTCCAGGGAGCAGCTAGCAATCATGGTGCTAGCTCACCTCACTCTGAGAGTAGCTCCAACCATAGCGCGGCAAATGGAGCCATGAGTTTCCACCTGGATCCATTTATTGAAAAAGAGGACGCCATTGAGTCGTACCTGGATAGATATGAGAGACTGGCCTCTACCTATGGATTGGAAAAGGAAAAATGGAGCCTTAAGCTATCTCAGGGGTTGAGGGGAGTTTCATACGATGTTTATTTAAAACTCTCAAAAGAAGACCAGGAAGATTATGAAATCTTAAAACAAGCTTTACTGGTCAGGTACGAAAAGAATTCTGAATCTTATAGAAAGAGATTCCGAACTGCTAAGCTACTTCCAGGAGAAAACTATCACCAGTTTTCTGCCAGATTGGAAACTTATCTGACAAAATGGATTAGCTTAGGAAAGTGTCAAGATATAAAAGAAATGGTCATGATGGAGCAACTGAGAGAATCCATGCCTCAAGAAATGAGAAAATTTCTTATGGAACAAGGAGCTGAGAGATTGGAAGATATTTTAACCATGGCTGAAAGATATCAAGCAGCTCAGTCAGAAGTATCAGGAAATAAGAAGAAGCAGGGTGAGAACTTCAAACCTTCACAAAACTTTACCAACTATGAACACAGGTACAATTCCAACAAGAACAAACACAGAACTGATTATAAAGACAAAAACCCTCTAGGATCAGAAAAAAAACCTCCAAGAAAGGAAGGAAAGTGGTGTAAATCTTGCCAAATGAGTAACCACAATACTGCGGAATGCAGACGGAAAAACCCTCCTCATCACGCTGCATGCCTTACAACAGAGAACAAGGGAAGGAAGGACCTGGCAGATAGTCAGAATGACCTCCATCATCCCCCTGTCAGTGAGGAAGTGACCTTGAATGGCACCCAAGTACTGTGCTTATATGATACAGGCTTGGACTTTGACTCAGTAGTGTGCTCTTCTCTGGTGAGTCCGGAACAGATAACCACAGAAACAGTGGAAATCAGAGGACCAGTCAAGGGAGCAGGAACCATGACACTGCCCATAGCCCGAATCAACATAGATCTCGCTATGTGGAAGGAGAGATCAAAGCAGCAGTGATGGACAACCCTATCTACCCATTAATACTGGGATGTAGATATGTCTTTCTAGGAGAACCTATAAGACCCATAGTGATGGCAACAGTCCAGACCAGGGCAAGCTCTAAGAAAGAGGAGGACACTATCATCAATACTCATCCAGAAGAGATGAGAAAGGCTCAAACTGCTGACAGTACATTGAAGCCTTGCTTTGGACAATTACCTAAAAGCCATAACACTCAAGAGAAAGGCGACTTATATATGAAAAAAGGCATACTATATAATAGAAAAGCTGGAACAGGACCAAAAGGACATGGACAGCTTGTTGTGCCAAAATCATACAGGGAGCAGGTTATGAAGCTAGGACATGCTATACCCTTCAGTGGACATATGGGAATAGGGGCCACTGGACAACGGATAGCCTGTCACTACTTTTGGCCAGGGATCACAGAGGACATAAAGAGGTATGTGAAATCCTGTCCAGAATGCCAAAGAGTAGCTCCTAAACATATGACTGCACCAGCAACACTGGGAGAAATTGCCCATTTCATGGGAACGCCCTTCGAACGTGTTGCCGTGGATATTGTGTTGGACCCCTCAGTAGGACCAAGAAGAGAAATGCATATATCTTAACCTTGGTTCGATACTTGCTCTATGTGGGGAGAGGCAGTAGCAAATGTCATCGATAGATTCGAAACATGTGGCAGAGGCACTGTTAACAATATTCACCCGATTAGGTTTCCCACATCAAATATTGACTGACAATGGTTCTCAGTTTAGGGGAAAGCTAACACAAGAAGTATTCAGGTTATTTCAAGCTAGAAAGTTGGCTAGTGAGAAACCTGAAACTTGGGACACATACTTACCCTCAGCACTATTTGCCTATAGGGAAGTCCCACATAACTCCACAGGATTGGCTCCAGCTACATTGTTGTTTGGACGACCAATCAAAGGTCCACTGGAAGCATTGTTGCGGACATGGACTGATGAAAAAGCAGAAGAAACCGTGACTTCTTCATACCAATACGTCAACGAGTTGACATCTCGATTGAAAATAAGTTGGAAACTGGCAAATGATAACTTGATACAGGCAAGGAGGAAGCAGGCTGCTTACTACAATAAAACAGCAAAAGATAGGGAACTTGAGGTGGGAGAAAAGGTTCTGTTACTGTTGCCCAGCAGCAATAATAAATTGCAAATTGGATGGCAGGGACCCTACGTCATATTGGAAAAACTTTCCCGGACCAACTATAAGATTGACAAGAAAGGAAGGAGAAGGTGTATCATGTCAACCTTCTTAAAAAAGTATTATGTACAGGGAAGCATCAGAAGTTGCCCATATCATGACCCTGGCCATTGCAAACAGAAAATGCAGGATGAACCCAATTTCCTCCATGGAATACCCCCTAATCAACTACGGAAAGGCTATGCTCAGGTTAATGTGAGTGAACATTTAACTCTTGAGCAGAGGAAAAAGGTTCAGGAGGTGTTAGAAATCCATGCTGATGTACTCACAGATAAGCCGGGGTGTACTAATCTGTTAGAGTATGACATGACGATTACTGACCCTACACCAGTTTGTATGCGGACATACCCTATACCTTATGCTAAAGGACAGGCACTCAAGGATGAGATTGATTATCTCTTAAAAGAGAAAAAATTTTCAAAGTCTGAATCTCCCTACAGCTCAAGTGTGGTGCTATTAAGGAAGCCTAGTGGTGAACACAGGTTATGCATTGATTATAGGAAACTAAATGCTATCACTGAATCTCAGGTAGACCCATTACCTGACACCAATCAGTTGTTTGCTACATTGAGTAAGGCTCGGTATTTTTTCAAAAGTAGATCTAAGCAAGGGATTTACTACCAAATACCAGTGAAACCAGAAGTTAGGAAACTGTTAGCCTTTAGTACACCGGATGGACATTACGAGTTCAATGTACTCCCATTTGGTTTAAAGAATGCTCCAAGTATCTTCACCAGAATGATGAGGAAATTGTTGGAACCATTACAAAATCCTCATATCACCAACTTCATGGATGATATTCTGATTGCTACCACTACATTCGAGGAACACGTAGTAGCACTCTCCATGTTGTTAGGTAGATTAAGAGAAACGGGATTGACAGCATGCCCAACTAAGTGTCATATTGGATGTGAGACATTGGAATTTTTAGGTCACACTATCTCTACAGGGCAAATGTCTCCGGACCCAAAGAATGTAGAGAAAATGAGAAAAGCACCAAGACCACAAACTAAGAAGGATGTAAGATCCTTTGTGTCACTGTGCGGGTTTTATCAGAAATATATACCCCATTTTAACTCATTGTGCGCGCCATTAACCGACTTAACCAAAAAAGGTCAGCCGGATAAAATACAATGGACTGTGGAGTGTGAACAGGCTTATACAGAGTTGAAAAATAAGCTGACAAATAAACCTATCCTTGCCCTTCCCGATCTCACACAAGAATTCGTACTAAGAACGGATGCTAGCAATGTAGGCATCGGAGCAACATTACTACAGCGGGCAGACACACCGCCACATATGCTATTACCAGTAGCTTTTGCCAGTAGAAAGTTAAATACAGCTGAGAGAAATTATTCTACCGTTGAACGTGAATGCCTCGCTTTGGTCTGGTCGATCAACAAATTCGCCCCTTTTCTTTACGGGAAACACTTCATTGTGGAAAGTGATCACCAGCCTTTGATGTTTTTAGCAGTGTCTAAAAAATTAAATTCACTACTTTTAAGGTGGAGTTTACTGTTATCTCCATATTCGTTCAATGTGAGATACATACCAGGACGGGACAATCTTGGACCCGATTTTTTAAGTAGGCATCCTATCAAAGGAGATATAGAGAAACAGAAAATTAAGGAGGAACTGCAGCATGTGTTACCAAAAAGTTAACCGTGCAGGCACTGTTTTAAAGAAGAGGGCTCTGTAGCGAGATTTGGTAAACACTTGCTTGGTTGTAGCGCGACACGCCCACGCGACACCCACACACACCAGCGCAAGGTCAGCGCTGCGGTCTTTCTTTGAAGTTGGTAGACAGCGGAAATGTGACTTACGGTTAAAAGCCATACAGTATTACTGAAGAATGAGGAAATAGCTATATAGGAATGTATGGCCGACTTTAAAAGTTTGCATTTACTGGACATTAAATTATTCACTACAGGAGATCGCATGGTTGGAATAATATTAAATAAATATAACTCAACAAAGGAGATAGGCTAGGAATTATATCCAAAAGGATATTATTCAAATATAAATAGTTTTAAAGATAATTAATATTTTTCACCTTCATCACATCGGCTAAAGTTAGCTAATAATCTTTAAAAATTTATTACACTAACAAGCCTCAACGGAATTGTATAAAACTTATATGTAATGAAAGCCCCATATGGGGAAAAGGAAATGATATATAGGAAGGAAGGAAGGAGATAAGTGTGTGAGTGACAGAAGAGAAAAACGAGTACAGGAAAAGCACAGATTGTTTCAAATAGCTTCAAAACAGGAGATGAAACTAAAATCTTTTGGGGAATTTGGGAGCTGCTTTCTCGTACGCGCGAGAGACTGAAATATAAGGACAGAGCGGCGCATTGTAAATCACACACCAAATCCAGAAGCCAGAGTGAGAAACTGGAGGACAGCCTCTGCAAGAAAAGTTCTATTTTCACGCTGCATGCAGGGCAGATTAAGTTAAGCCAATACAGTCTCACCGTGAGCTTATTAATCCTAAGAGGGTATGTAAGTTTATTAAAAATATATGTATTACTAATATCATTTTTTTCAGATTTTATTTCTGATTGATTGTAGCAGATATAATAAAAAAGGGAATGACGCTAACCAGAGATAACCTTCACCGGCATTGTCAGGAAGCATAACCATTAATTGGTTAGCCAAATATATTATGGCTAATTCTTGACTGGAAGCTTACGACATACCAGCAAGTACATAAGTGACTTGACATCCATAAGTGGAAGGCAAAGGTTATATCGTACCCATGTATCATAACATGTGATTTATTCATGTATATTGTTAATTCTGCACCTTTTACATTATCTTATCATGCTATCTCTGTAATATACTACCATGATTCATTCATTTACATACAAACACTGAAGACATGGTCGCATCATGAACAGCAGAGGGTGGTGAGATTGTTAGAACAATGGCCACCTATTACTTCTTGTTCCAGGTTTTTATGATCAATGTTTATGATCATTCCTTATCGAGAAACTAAAGACTTGAAGAAGTTGATCCAGCTCACTGAAGCCTAGAGGTCAACCAAACTTCAACACCTTAGTCCCCCCGTAGTTATAGGGCGGGCTGAAGGAAAGTCTTCCGTACTCCAGTGTGTCGGAGGAACCTCGAGCAGACGTGGATAAAGTTGAGTTTATATATTTCCATCCAACAAATCCTGTGAGCAGTTCTAAAACGACTTTCTAATGATGAAAACTAGATGGCAAGAGATAATGTGACAAACTTGTTTTATAAATTCAGTGGAAGATAGATCCAAGACTTTGTCTATTAGTTATTTTAATTTGTAACTGTAAATAATCATACATTTTACCATCTTCCAACACCCATTTATCATTACAAGAATATATAGATGTACATAATAAATTGGATAATTGTACTCATTTGACTTGTTAAATTTTTAACTGTTAAATTTTGAGTTACTTTTTCTAATTTAATTATAATATCACATAGGGTTACGATAGCGAAGTAGCATCTTATACTTCTGAAGCCTAAATCTATTGTCCAGCTCAGAGTATTCACAGCTGTAACTCACTTGTGATACCAGTGTACTTCTCGGGCACTGGAACTTCATACTTTCTGGAGAGAGATTCTACTTCTGCTCTACCACTACTATCATACTAGGAAAACCTTTCGCTACAGATGAAGACAACTCTGCCGTGGCAACTGTAGCCACAAGCGACGGAAGAAGCAGAAATTAATGTCATATAATATTTTTTTAAAGTACAATCAATTATTTGTTAAAGTACAATCAATTATTTGTTAAAGTACAATCAATTATTTTTTTAAAGAACAGTACATACATAATATTTAGTTTTCGATCAATGAGTCTGATACTTATATGTAGTTAGTAAATGATGTTAATTATTTTTTATGAATTTTTACTTAATTTTAATACAGCTTTCTGGGCCTCCTGAACAAATTAATTTGATTTCTATTAATTCTGATTGGAAATCAATTTTTGTTTAACGCTTTTACAATTAGCGGTTGAGTTTTCGAGAACGAATTAACAGCGCAAAACAGGGTAATTTCTGTACCTCCAAATCCTCAAATCATATTTGCACCGTACTTCAGATACACTTATTGTGAGATGACCAAAATCTCAACGCCATATGTATCTATAAAAACGAACTGTAACTAATTATGAAGAATATTAGCAACACTAACAAAACCTTATGTGAAGATGTGAATTGGATCCGGCTTAAAACTCAAAGTGGACTTCAAGATGAACATGGTAGTTGGTAAGGAAAAAGATGGCTGGACATAGGATAACTATAGAGACCTATACTACACAATGGGAAATGGGATACGTCTTCTTCCTCCTTCCTCGTTCGTCCTGAAAAGGACGTTGGTTGCGTTGTGTCTGTTTACACCGGAGCTGCGATATCTGCGCCTTTCAGCCGACACATCCAACTTCAGCACGGCATTTTTTGGGACCGGATTTGCCTTCCCTCTTCGATCCCTACTCTTTCAGCCAGACTGCAGTGATGCAGCCTGTTTCCAGGACCACCACGTGTGGGTGGAGTAGGGTCTTGGTCAGCTCTGGTTCGCTGACCCTGACGCAAGCAGTCAAGCTATTGGTCGCTGACTGCATTCTCTATTGCTGCATCTTTGGGTCCCTTGATGGGATACAGATGTTAGCGGTGATAAGTAAACTGTAAGAAGAAAAAAACATGTCCAATAGACCAGTGGTTCCCAGCCTGTGGTCCGCGGACCACTTATGATCCGCGGTGTATTATCACGGTTGCGTTATCGATTTCGTATTAAGTGCTTTGATATTGCTCTCATACTCGCTACGTTTTTAGTGCTATAAACACAAAACACATAAATTATTTGCAAGTAGAACCAGCTGTCTTTAACATCTATGAAGCCTAATATTGAAAATCTAGTCAGCGAAATGCAAGCACAAGGCTCCAATTGAACATATTGTAACTTTAACCATTGAATTGTGGGAATATATTGTATTTAACCAATATGTATGTAACTAGTATGTATGTAACCAATACATTGTATTTAATAATTTATTCTTCATTACTATCACTGTACAATTTCCTTGTTATGTGGCAAATAATTAATAACTTGTGTTATTGAATTTAAGCCTATTCATCTATTGAACAAAAACAGTTAAGTATTTATGACATTGCGATATTACATACAAGATGGTGGTCTGTAACTTATATGTAGTAAGAAAAGTGGTCTTTGGATGTAAAAAGGTTGGGAGCCACTGCAATAGACTCCCAAAATTCAAAATTGCTTTTAATATTTCGAAGTATATTCCCAGAGCTGACAAGTCAGAGATTAAAATCACATGTGGTGTAAACAATAATGCCTCAGTATAACTGGCGAGCGAAACAAGATGGCTCTGTGTTTATTAAATCGGACCATAAGGGTCGGGATCCAGACCTTGCTACTGAGGAATCCAACATTACTATGTTCTGTAAGCGAACACGGCAGCAAGTAGTCGGCTTGAAACTAGCCATACGTTATAGCAGCAGTATCTGCTGTACATTTACCTATTTCGAGAGTTAGCAAAAATAAAGATATGCTCACGATGACCTAGATAGGGACAACACCTAATGGTGTACATCGTCGCTTTAGTCAATATTTGGTTTATCCTCTGGCACGGAAAATCCCAGCTACTGATGAATGACACTCCATCTAGGATAAGACAAAAAATCACCTGCTTTCTAATAGGTACGCTATAGACAGCCAAGGGCTATTAAAAGAGAACCCGAATAGAACATGCTTGCAGAAACTGTATGTACCAAACCACCAGGTGCAGATATAGCACCCTATCTGTAAAATATGGCACAACATATCTCACTCTCCAAACCTAATTCGCACGTGTCTATCCTGTAGGTGATGCTCTGTCGGAAGAGACCCAAGGCTACTGTCTCGTCTCGGAGAGCCAGGTGTAGAAAACATTATCAAAACTGAGGAAGACAAGCAAACACTAGTACTTGTCTGTCAAGAATGTCGACTACATGAAAGAAACAAACACTAGTTTTTGTCTGTCAAGAATGTCGATTATATGGAAGAAACAAACACTAGTACTTGTCTGTCAAGAATGTCGACTACATGAAAGAAACAAACACTAGCAATTGTCTGTCAAGAATGTCGACTACATGGAAGAAACAAACACTTGTACTTGTCTGTTAAGAATGTCAACTATATGGAAGAAACAAACACTAGTACTTGTCTGTCAAGAATGTCGACTATATGGAAGAAACAAACACTAGTACTTGTCTATCAAGAATGTCGACTACATGAAAGAAACAAACACTAGTAATTGTCTGTCAAGAATGTCGACTACATGAAAGAAACAAACACTAGTAATTGTCTGTCAAGAATGTCGACTACATGGAAGAAACAAACACTTGTACAGTACTTGTCTGTCAAGAATGTCGACTATATGGAAGAAACAAACACTAGTACTTGTCTGTCAAGAATGTCGACTATATGGAAGAAACAAACACTAGTACTTGTCTGTCAAGAATGTCGACTATATGGAAGAAACAGAAAAACAGCATGCCCATGGCCAGCCCCATTCAGTGGTCTAGTTCAGTCATTCTATTTAAAGGGATTTTGTGTTAATTTAAATCTATTTAATTAAACCATCTCAAGAGTTCCAGTTTTAAATATATAATGATCTATCTATTATATTATTTCAAAAGATAATAGATGCTTAAATTAACTTTTAAAGTCGCGAAGGAATTTATAATTAATAAATTCAGTTAAGTCCTAGTTTTATAGATGTGGGTTTTTAACCACTAGAATTCGCGCAGTGTTTATTAAATACATAATTAAATACTCGAGTGTATTATAGGCTTAACGGGAAATTCATCGCGCTTTAGAAGGTTATTTGTTTTCGGTATATTACATGTCTTTTTTTTCTTTCATACAGAGTGATCGTAACCTGTGCGATCCCAGCATTAAGAAAACAATAAAGAAATCAATCTAAGCAAAGCAAAGCATAAACAGTGTGTAGAGTTCCCCTGACGCAGAACTTGTTGAGACTGTGTAAATTTTTAATCTTTGAGGCGATTCTATGTTTGGAATTCCGCTATCTAACTTTTATAGCAAAGAAAGCACACCCAAAGACAAATTTAAACGCACCATCAAACAACTTAAGTCGTAACGGGAAGAAGAACACTGGCCCGAGCTTTGTTAGTTTACTGACACAGAGAGTTAATTCATAATTTCCTGAACAGTGATGTGACTAGTTTTCTCACTGGACTTAAACCATACCTCACGGATAAAGTGTACCAGCACGCGTAAGAATTTTATTATCCGCGGCATAGTCAAATAGACCACACCATCCTCACCCCGGTATCAGAGACCGTGCCCTCCCATAGAAACTGTTATTAAGAAAAGAGACACAACTACAGATTCATTTTCCAGCGATTACGGGACCCTTTTATGTGCTGACCGCCTACCCGATAATCTGGGGCTAGAACTTGAACAAACACTCATACATTTAGTTGAGGTGTAACTGCTGTTGTGTTATTCTATGGAGTGCAAGATTTTTTTCACAATCGGTAAGTGAGAGCAAGATGAGTGAAGGCCTTTGCTAGCGCGTGTATGAATGACAGGAAATTAATTCTTTTGTGTGACCATTTTGTTAACTTGCTTACCTGGTGACATATATCTTTTCTGTATACCCTACATTGTTCCTTTAAGTGGGATAGTTGATAATTTGTTAACTCTGTTTAAAACCACCTCCTTTCCATTTGCTTAGTAAAGGGAAGAACAGCTGGGAAGAACAGGTTTTTTTTTTCTATCACTTATACCTAACTTGGTAACACCTCTTTCAGAGTAATTAACTTCACTGTTAGGTTAACGTACCCGTGTTCCTGATATTATCTATCTCTGGACTGGGTTTGTCTTTGTCTAATAAGCGGGAAGGGCTTAGTCGATACCAATCTTCTTCACCCCTTCCAAACTTGTTATTTGCATTTGTGTACTTATGATAATTTATGTAATATCTGATATTTTTAGTGATTGATATTTTAAAGTGAATAAAATCACATAAACTCATTTAGTTCTGTGTGTTGGATATACCCAAAGCCCAACTTTTCCCCTATTCGTTTATTATAGTTTGTATCAACGTCGTGTGTGTGTGTTTGAAAACACCGAATCGGTGTGCGCGCAGAGCCGAGTCTGGAAAACTGGCAAATAATTGTTTGACCAGGAGAGTGAAAGAGAAGATTGAGAGACACGATTTGTCGTAAATAAGTCTGTCTTTACTCTCCTCCTGCACGCTGTGAAGTAACTATTAAATCTCTACATTTTCTATCACTGAGCTTTCCATCATCATTTTCCACTCTAAACCGGACCACTATTTCTACGACTCTTTTCTCTCAAAATAAATTTACGACAATATTTGGCCGGCTCGTCTGGGATAATTTTGAGATACATTTGATGCACACATATTTGTGGGCTGGTTCTGGGATCTTGAGCTACATTTGAGGCAATCGCATAGCCGGGTTAAAGATATTTTGAGTCTGATTTAGTTTGGGTCTAACTAGGTAGAGTGTGAATGATTTGTCTTTGTGAATTAGGGAAATAAATAAATAATTACACCCCTAGACAAACGTTCTTTAAGTATTTGGGTTGTCCACACAGCATATTTACAGGTTGTTTTCTCTCCACAGCAGTAGAAAGTACAGACAAACAAATATATTTGCTATTTTATTATCCTCTGGCGGAGATAATTATATTTCTTTCTTTATAAAAGTTGCTGGGATTGCGTGATTGTTTTACAGTCACTAAGGTTTTTGAAGTCAAAAAGAGTTGAGCTTAGCTAAAGACGGATTGTTCTGATTTTTAAAAAATTAAGTTAACAACGTCTCATCTCAATAATTGACTTTAGGGACGGAGTTTGTTGTCAGAGATTTAAAATTTAGGGGAAATTTTTTTTTTCCTTTTAAATTGTTTTAATATAAATTTTTCTCTACTGTTAGTAAAAGTAGATTCTTTTCCAGTGTAACTTACCATTTAGGGGCATAGTCGCTTGCGTTTAGAGCCTTAATTGCCAGATAATAGCAGCGATAAGTTTGCACAGTACAGGTAGGAGGTAACACAGGTAAATTTGTACTTGTGTTTTTTTCTCGTAGCGGTTCAGAGTTCCTCCCTTTCGCGTTTCTTCTTACTAGTTCTCTAAGCATACTTCATCTTATTCTTTAACAATGGCAGAGAGGATAAAGATGAGGGCCATCTTGAGGCTGGAAGCGAAAGAGGCAGGATTAGATGCAGAAGCTGCAAACGTGTTTATTAACCAGGAATTGGAAATATATGACGCGGAGCAACAGAGAGCCGAAGCTGAGAGGAAGGCGGAGCAACAGAGAGCAGAAGCTGAGAGGAAGGAAGAGAAAGAAAGAACAGAGAGGAGAGAAGCCCAGGAGAGGGCAGATAAGAAAGAAGCGGAAGAACGTCTTTTGGAACAGAAGAAAATTGAAGCAGAGATGGAAACTCGCAGAGAGAGAGAGAGAGACAAGGAAAGACAGCATCAACTGGCGCTTAAGGCTCTAGAGAGTCGGGGCGCCTCTACTTCGACTAACGGAGAGCCGTCTTCGCCCCAGTCTCAATCAATGGACCTCTCCAGTACTCAATCTGCCCAATTGACTGCTATGTCGTTTTCTTTAGAATCTTTTCCTAGCCCTAACGAAAAAATTGACAGCTACCTAGAAAAATTCGAGAGACTCGCGAATCTTTATGGGTTAGAGAGTACCCGCTGGGCGCTCAAACTTTCAACGTCACTGAAAGGCAATGCTTATGACGTGTACACAAAGCTGGGACCGAATCAACATGATTACGACGTGTTGAAAAAGGCCTTACTACAGCAGTTTGAGATGACTGCCCGAAAGTTTCTGCAGTTGTTCAGAAACAGCCGAAAAGAGAGCACGGAAACATTTCCCCAGTTCTCTTCACGTCTCACTGGTTATCTGACAAAGTGCATTGAATTATCTGACCTACCTCTTTCATATGAGGGACTCCTCGAACTTGTTCTTGTGGAGCAGATAAAATCCACTTTGTCGAATGAAACACGTAGATTTTTGGCGGAACAGGGGGCAGTCAGGCTTGAAGACATACTCAATAAAGCCGAACGCTATAGCAATGCAATGGCCGAACTTCCCAGCACTAAACGTAAACCCACAGATGAGCCATCTCGTAAACAGAATCTAGAGCAGGCATCCTATTCTTCCACTTCCTCTCAACATTATAACCAACGAGATAACAATACCCAGAAACCTCCCCAGGAAAAATCGAAATTCTACAAAACCCGATACCCCCCCAACAACAATTCTGATCAACCCAACAAGCCTACGTGGCAGCGCGGCCACCAAGGTCAAGGAAAAGGGAAGACCCCTAGACCAGGAACGTCTGATCAGGGCAAACAAACCGGTGCAAACCGCATTGAATGTTTGCATACAGCCTCGAAAGGTAGAGTCAATGTCAGTGATTCTCAACCTGAAGGGGACCGACCCTCAACTCGAGGAACTGTAATTTTGAACGGTACCTCCACTACTTGTCTTTGTGACACTGGATTAAGTTTTGATTGTATTGTCGCTAGGCACCTAGTCAAACCCGGTCAGGAGACAGAGGAAACCGTCAAACTTAGTGGAGTTTTCAGGAGTGATGCACCCAGGACGCTTCCTATCGCACTGGTAGAAATACACTCTGACTTTGTCAGAGGAGTTATTAAAGCGGCCATAATGGATGATCCGATCTACCCAGTTATCCTGGGATGTAGATATGTGTTCCTTGGGAGACCTAAGGAGCCGATTGTGGCAGCGGCAACCACAAGAGGGCAAGCCAAGAAGGAGAGGGAGCCTGCGCCAAACTTGTTGCCGAATGAACTGAAGGAGGCGCAACAAAAGGACCCTACTCTGGCGCCCTGCTTTAAAAAACTGCCCATGGCTAAGGACCCCAGACACAACGGAGACATCTTTTCTAAGGATGGTGTATTGTATCGGAGAACGGGCAACCCGGACACGGGGAATAACCAGCTCCTAGTACCGACGCAATACAGAAACCAGATCTTAGAAATGGGGCACTCTCTTCCCTTTAGCGGACACATGGGACAAAACGCCACTATTCAGCGAATAAAAAACCACTATTGGTGGCCAGGAATGAACTCTGACATTGTCAGGTACGTGAAATCCTGCGCCCAGTGCCAACGGGTAGCACCCAAGCACTTGACACCCCCCAGTACCTATGGGGCAAATGCCAATAGTAGGGACTCCATTTGAACGGGTTGCTGTCGACATTATTGGTCCTCTGGAAAAGACCAAAAGAAGGAACAGGTTCATCCTGACCTTAGTTGACACTTGCACTATGTGGGCCGAAGCCGTACCGCTACCATGCACTAATTCCAAGCATGTCGCAGAAGCCCTTGTGCAAATTTTTACACGGTTGGGATTCCCTCAACAAGTTTTGACGGACAATGGATCCCAATTCCGTAGCCTGTTAATGGAGGAGATCTTTAAGATCTTGAGGGCCAAACATATCCACACAAGTCCCTACCATCCGGCCGGAAATGGGCTCGTGGAACGTTTTAACGGTACCCTCACCATGATGTTACGTAAGCTGGGTCAGGAGAAACCGGAAGACTGGGACCAATATATATCGGCTGCCTTATTCGCCTACCGAGAGGTACCCCAAGTGTCTACGGGTTTTGCGCCAGCTACACTTTTATTTGGCAGACCTATTAAGGGGCCACTAGAAGCCTTACTTCGGTCCCTGACAGACCAGAAGGCTGACGAGACAGTCGTCTCTGCAAGCAAGTATGTATCTGAGCTTAAGGAAAGGCTAAAGCTAGGATGGGATCTAGCTACTACCAACCTTAAGAAAGCCCGCGCTAAAATTACTAAAAGATACAACAAAGCTGCAAAAGAGATAGAACTACAACCAGGGGAGAAAGTCCTATTGCTACTTCCAACCGGAAGCAATAAACTTCGCATCGGATGGCAAGGACCGTTTACCGTCCTTAAAAAGATCTCACGTACCAACTACAAGATCTCCATCAAAGGAAAGGAGAAGGTCTTCCACATAAATCTGCTAAAGAAATATTTGGAAAGACCGGTGCCATCCTCCGAGCATCTCCTGGCTGTCGCCATAGCAACGGAAGACGAGGAAGATGATGATGGTTGCATGGAGTATCCACTGCAACCCACAGAATCCTTTAAAGATGTCAAGTTCGGCGACAATCTCTCACCTGAACAACAAACAGAAACTAGGGCTCTACTAAAACAGTACAGTGCAGTTTTAACGGATGTACCTGGTCGAACAAATCTCATTGAATTTGATATGAAATTAACAAACGAGACCCCTGTTCAAACCAGAGTTTACCCCATCCCGTACGCTAAAGCTGATGCACTTCGCGGAGAAATAGACAAGCTGCGTCAGGCAGGAATTATCAGTGAGTCTACATCTCCTTACAACTCGAGCGTAGTGCTGTTGCAGAAGCCCAATAAGGAAGTTCGGCTGTGCATTGATTACAGGTTGCTAAACGCTGTAACGGAATTCCAGCCCGAACCTCTCCAAACTGTTTCTGAGTTGTTCACCAAGCTCAGCAAAGCTAAGATCTTTTCCAAGATTGACCTCAGTAAAGGTTATTATCAAATACCAGTCAAGGAGGAAATTAAACCTTTGTTAGCTTTCAGCACTAGTGAAGGACATTACACATTTAACGTGATGCCGTTCGGTTTGCATAACGCACCAGGAGTGTTCACCAGGATGATGAGGAAGCTTCTACAACCTTTGCAAAGTCCCCATATCCATAATTTCATGGATGACATCTTAATTGCATCGGAAACCTATGAAGAACATATTGCTACGGTTGCTATGCTCCTCAGGAGACTACAGGAAACGGGTCTCACAGCCAGACCTAGCAAATGTCTCATCGGGTTTGAACAGTTAGACTTCCTGGGGCACACTATTTCTCACGGATGCAGTTGGCCTATTAAGAAGAACGTGGAGAAAATTGTGGCAGCAAAAAGACCCCGAACGAAGAAAGACGTACGTTCCTTCATATCGCTATGTGCATACTATCAGAAGTACATCCAGAACTTCAACGGACTGACGGCACCGCTGACTGACCTCACAAAGAAAGGTTGTCCTGATAAGGTCATATGGGATCAAAAGTGCGAAACACGCGTATAGCACTTTGAAAGGACAGTTGTCTGCATACCCCATTTTGAGGTTGCCTGACCTCAAGAAACCTTTTGTACTGAGAGTCGACGCGTCAGGTCAGGGCATCGGGTCAACACTGCTTCAAGCCGATGACAGCGACCTGAACATGCTATTTCCAGTTGCCTATGGCAGTCGGAAATTAAATAAAGCGGAACGGAACTACAGCGTAGTTGAAAGGGAATGTCTTGCTCTGATTGACGGTATCAGACGCCATCATGAGTTTCTTTATGGTACATCGTTCACGGTGCAAACAGACCACGCTCCGTTAGCATTTCTTGGTGCCAATAAAGAATTTAACGCTAGGATCATGCGTTGGGCGCTTCTTTTAAGCGTTTATTATTTCAAAGTGGAATATATTCCGGGAAGACAGAATGTCGGGGCTGATTTCCTGAGTAGAAACTGGTCTACAGAGGAAGAAGAGCAAACTGAAGATACCACTCATCCTAAAATCACCAATCAGGTCACCTCCATTGTCAAAAATGAAAACATGAAAAATGGTTTCATGTCTAAAAGTGGGGACGATTGTGACGTACGTCTAGTTTGACAAGTGAATTTTCCCTGATATGATGGATGATTTAAAGGGACCCTTGGCTTTTCATAACATTAGAACCCCTGAACATTTGTTGTAACTTTTCGTTTGCCAGAACTCATTCCACCGGGACTCATTTAGTAGGCGGCACGAGATCAAAGAGACAGACCGAGGGATCTTAGGGGAGACTATCGGCGCTATCAAAGACAGTAGTTTTCCCTGCTACGAGACGCAGTTGCTTGCCGCTAATTTCGCGTCTCGGTGTCAATCGAGGAACCGAGCGAACGGGGGAAAGCGAAACGGGCAGCAGCGAGCGGATACGAAGACCAGGGGGCGGCTTTTTCTCTTGATTTGGCGGTCAGATCCCCAAAAGTTCGTGAGATCAAATAAGTTGTCAAGTTTATCATGTCCCACTCAACTTACATTTCATTTTAGCTAAATAGACCATGTAGAACTAGACACGTTATCACTCGCTGGCCAGACCTTTACAGTAGCACTAGCTTTATTGAAATCTTGTTATAGATTTTCCCCTGGATTTTATATATATTTGCAGTGATTTCTATTTCTGTGCAAAGCGGTAATATATATTGTGTAAAGTGATCAGTGGTCTAGTTCAGTCATTCTATTTAAAGGGATTTTGTGTTAATTTAAATCTATTTAATTAAACCATCTCAAGAGTTCCAGTTTTAAATATAATGATCTATCTATTATATTATTTCAAAAGATAATAGATGCTTAAATTAACTTTTAAAGTCGCGAAGGAATTTATAATTAATAAATTCAGTTAAGTCCTAGTTTTATAGATGTGGGTTTTTAACCACTAGAATTCGCGCAGTGTTTATTAAATACATAATTAAATACTCGAGTGTATTATAGGCTTAACGGGAAATTCATCGCGCTTTAGAAGGTTATTTGTTTTTCGGTATATTACATGTCTTTTTTTTTCTTTCATACAGAGTGATCGTAACCTGTGCGATCCCAGCATTAAGAAAGCAATAAAGAAATCAATCTAAGCAAAGCAAAGCATAAACAGTGTGTAGAGTTCCCCTGACGCAGAACTTGTTGAGACTGTGTAAATTTTTAATCTTTGAGGCGATTCTATGTTTGGAATTCCGCTATCTAACTTATAGCAAAGAAAGCACACCCAAAGACAAATTTAACGCACCATCAAACAACTTAAGTCGTAACGGGAAGAAGAACACTGGCCCGAGCTTTGTTAGTTTACTGACACAGAGAGTTAATTCATAATTTCCTGAACAGTGATGTGACTAGTTTTCTCACTGGACTTAAACCATACCTCACGGATAAAGTGTACCAGCACGCGTAAGAGTTTTATTATCCGCGGCATAGTCAAATAGACCACACCATCCTCACCCCGGTATCAGAGACCGTGCCCTCCCATAGAAACTGTTATTAAGAAAAGAGACACAACTACAGATTCATTTTCCAGCGATTACGGGACCCTTTTATGTGCTGACCGCCTACCCGATAATCTGGGGCTAGAACTTGAACAAACACTCATACATTTAGTTGAGGTGTAACTGCTGTTGTGTTATTCTATGGAGTGCAAGATTTTTTCACAATCGGTAAGTGAGAGCAAGATGAGTGAAGGCCTTTGCTAGCGCGTGTATGAATGACAGGAAATTAATTCTTTTGTGTGACCATTTTGTTAACTTGCTTACCTGGTAACATATATTTTTTCTGTATACCCTACATTGTTCCTTTAAGTGGGATAGTTGATAATTTGTTAACTCTGTTTAAAACCACCTCCTTTCCATTTGCTTAGTAAAGGGAAGAACAGCTGGGAAGAACAGGTTTTTTTTTCTATCACTTATACCTAACTTGGTAACACCTCTTTCAGAGTAATTAACTTCACTGTTAGGTTAACGTACCCGTGTTCCTGATATTATCTATCTCTGGACTGGGTTTGTCTTTGTCTAATAAGCGGGAAGGGCTTAGTCGATACCAATCTTCTTCACCCCTTCCAAACTTGTTATTTGCATTTGTGTACTTATGATAATTTATGTAATATCTGATATTTTAGTGATTGACGTTTAAAGTGAATAAAATCACATAAACTCATTTAGTTCTGTGTGTTGGATATACCCAAAGCCCAACTTTTCCCCTATTCGTTTATTATAGTTTGTATCAACGTCGTGTGTGTGTGTTTGAAAACACCGAATCGGTGTGCGCGCAGAGCCGAGTCTGGAAAACTGGCAAATAATTGTTTGACCAGGAGAGTGAAAGAGAAGATTGAGAGACACGATTTGTCGTAAATAAGTCTGTCTTTACTCTCCTCCTGCACGCTGTGAAGTAACTATTAAATCTCTACATTTTCTATCACTGAGCTTTCCATCATCATTTTCCACTCTAAACCGGACCACTATTTCTACGACTCTTTTCTCTCAAAATAAATTTACGACAATGACGTAGATGAAGACAAAGAAGAAGAAGAAATAAGAGGAAGAAAGCAGAAGAAAAAGAAATAAGAAGAAGAACAAAGTAGAAAAAATAAAAAGAAGAAATAAAAAAGAACAAGAAGATGAAGACGACGACGAAGAAGAAGAAGAAGAAGAAGAAGAAAGAGGAGAGGAAGAAGAATAAGAAAGAGGAGAGGAAGAAGAAAAAAAAGAGAAGAGGGAGAAAAAGAAGAAGAAAAAGAGGAAGCAAAGGAAGAAGAAGAAGAAGAAGAAGAAGAAGAAGAAGAAGAAGAAGAAGAAGAAGAAGAAGAAGAAGAAGAAGAAGAAGAAGAAGAAGAAGAAGAAGAAGCAGAGGGGAAAAAAAGAAGAAGAAGAAGAAGAAGAAGAAGAAGAAGAGGAAGAGGAGGAGGAGGAGGAGGAGGAAGAAGAAGAAGAAGAAGAGGAGGAGGAGGAGGAGGAGGAGGAGGAGGAAGAAGAAGAAGAAGAAGAAGAAGAAGAGGAAGAGGAGGAGGAGGAGGAGGAAGAAGAAGAAGAAGAAGAAGAAGAAGAAGAAGAAGAAGAAGAAGAAGAAGAAGAAGAAGAAGAAGAGGAGGAGGAGGAGGAGGAGGAGGAGGAAGAAGAAGAAGAAGAAGAAGAAGAAGAAGAAGAAGAAGAAGAAGAAGAAGAAGAAGAAGAAGAAGAAGAAGAAGAAGAAGAGGAGGAGGAAGAGGAGGAGGAGGAGGAGGAGGAAGAAGAAGAAGAAGAAGAAGAAGAAGAAGAAGAAGAAGAAGAAGAAGAAGAAGAAGAAGAAGAAGAAGAAGAAGAAGAAGAAGAAGAAGAAGAAGAAGAAGAAGAAGAAGAAGAAGAAGAAGAAGAAGAAGATGAAGAAGAAGAAGAAGAAGAAGAAGAAGAAGAAGAAGAAGAAGAAGAAGAGGAAGAAGAAATAATAATAAGAAGAAATAATAATAAGTAGAAATAACAAGAAGAAGAAAAAGAAGAAACAACACGAAATAAGTAAAAGAAGAAGAAATAATAATATGATGATGAAGAAGAAGATAACGAAGGAGATTGAAGATGAAGAAAAAAAAAATAAGAAGAAAAGGTGAAGCAGAAGAATGAGAAGCAGTAGAAGATGACTTGACATAATTCAAGCAGCGCCAAGTTAACATTCGGATTCTAACAAAAGAATGTGCAAGTCAATGTTGGGAACACGTCTGTCCTTGTCTTCCCAATATTGTCTCCAACTAATGGCTGCTATAGAATAGTCTGTCCACCTGTCCATCTAGAC
Organism: Oreohelix idahoensis; assembly: GCA_024509875.1. Taxonomy (NCBI): domain Eukaryota; kingdom Metazoa; phylum Mollusca; class Gastropoda; order Stylommatophora; family Oreohelicidae; genus Oreohelix; species Oreohelix idahoensis. The sequence goes on along the minus strand of JAMPIV010018259.1, from coordinate 116,568 downwards.
ATACATAAACAATAGTGCGATTTATTGAAGGTAATGTCACCTACAGACTGATGAAACTATCCAAGACAACGTAGTAGCTTTTTAACTGTACCGTCATGATACAACCCAAGCTAAGCTGGAAATTATCCACACTTTCCATTGTGTTCCTTACAGAGCTTTGAACCGCCACTACATCTGGTCTCCGTGTAGGAGGAATGCCCTAAGCAGTCACATGATCTTGAAGCTGTGGTTTCTGTGACAGTTTGTATTACAACATGAAATGTTAGCCTCATACACAACCCCATATTAGTCGTCTTGTACGCCGTGATTGAAGGTTCAATGGTCCTTTTCTATCTGTGTCTCATCATTAACCCCTGGGAACTAAACGGGGCGTTTACTACCAGTAAAAAGGGATCCCGTTACACGCCCATTGAGACATATTGGGAACACGGTATTTTCTTGACCATCGCACATTAGGGGTGATGTGGTCAGCATCACGCCGGCCGCCTTAACCTTCCCAGAGTTGTTCTGGTACCCAATTCATGAGGCTGGGTCGACCCCGGAGCCGTTTGCGGTCTAAAACAATCCCACCTCGACTGGGGATCGAGCTAAGGACCTCCGAGTTAGGAAGCCAGTGCACTATCCACTGCGCTACCGCGGCTCCTGTTTACTACCAGTAACGTTGGTAATTTACATGTCACGTATAGGTACCGGGAGTCTCTGATAAAACACAGATACAATAGGATTACTTCTCAATCAGGCATGTCGTAATGATTGACTAACATGGAGTTTTTTCATGGAGCTGGCAAAGTCATCTTGTAGAACAAAATGCTCCATGAAAAGTGAACAGAAAAATGATGATGAACATTTGATAATTTGATGTCCTTGTAAGGTTAATGTTTGTGTGTTTGTTTTCTGATTGTGTGTGGCAATTGCTGCTTGTTTGTTTAACTGTTTCATTTCTTTGGATCTCTCTCTTATCCATGTCCAGTGTCCCCACTATTGGTGTTCTCTAGGCCAGTCTGTCAGCCCTCTCATTGCCACGTACCCCTGCATGACCAGGACAGTAGATCCACGCCAGTTCTTGAAGACTTGATGATTCTATTGATGTTTTCCATTCCTGCCGCAGCCATCCGTTCTGAACTTTCCGAAGCATGGCTTGAGAGTCTGACAATATAACTGCCCTGGTTGATGGAGTTTCAGGCAGCCACCTCAGTGCTGCAGTAACTGCCTCTACCTCCATTCTCATGCTGGAGGTTGTTGTCATATAGGCTCCACTCTGTTCAGCGACGTCCCTGCCCTTTATTCTCGCAGAGAAGCCCCATCCTGATTTCTCACCACGCTTTACAGACCAATCAGTGTTCACAATGACGTCATCATCCCTAGCATGATCACTTATCAGCTGATTAATCTCCAGCTCTGCTTTTCCAATGCCCCAAAATCTGCACTCTCTGTCAAGGCTAATAATGACCTTGTGACCGTAAAGTTAGTCATTCCAAGAAATCATACCAAGAAAGATAACTCATTAAAAATTTGACACTTTTAATTAAAACAGAAGATAGCTTGTACAGTAGAAATTTGCTAGAAAATAAATTGAAACTTAAATAGAAACAGACTATATCCATTAACTGTATTAAAAAAAAAATAGTAAAGGGAAAAGGGATGATGATGGAAAAATAGCGTAGATTGATTTTTGACCAATCGTGAGCTGGTAAATCTGGACCACGCACGCCTGCCAAATTGAGCTGAGTTCCGGCAGAAATCCCCGGGTCAGTGAGTACGTGCCCAGCTTGAGAGACAAGCAGATGTGTCTAGAACGCAGTGGTTTACTGCAATAAAGTTTATTCTAAATTGTGGGATTAGAAAATCTGAAGATGATAGTGCCTTAACTTCAAAGTGTATTTATCTGTGTTTAAATTCCAAACTGGAAGACAGTAAGTAGTTGCCATAATTACCCTATAATGTATCTAACTCTAGCGGATAAGCTAGTAAACCAATCTTCACTCTCTGGTAAAACAGCAACCCCCATCACACCCCACTGCCACATGTAACTCTATATGGTGCCGTGTATATCACACCACGGGCACAACCTGCCGGGGACAGTGGACATGGATAAGGGAGAGATACAAGGGGCTATTAATGATCGCCTGCTAGATAATGACACTGCAATGGATGAATCAACAAGGCTGAGGCTGTTGGAGTTTGGCATCAAACGTTAGACTAGCAGAGAAGGACGTGAGAGAGGATGCATCCGTCGTATGTACAACCAGCGTGCTACGGGTACAATTAGCCTCTAATTCTTCGACATTTGCTGAGGGAGAGTGAGCACCTATGGGTTTGCCCGGAGTGCAGTGAGGTCGATTCTGATTAACAATAACAATTTCTTTGGGTACCTACGCAGTGATCTTTTGCTTTTTTTTTTTTTTTTTTATTTGTCGTTATGTCACGGATTTCATCAATATATAATCCAAGCAACGCCGGGTAATATGGCTGGAATTTGTAATCTAAGAGTGCCATGGCCAGAGAACGCGTAATCCAGGATCTGCTAATTCCATACAGCTTAACTGCTTATTGGTGACATTCTGAAGTAGCCAGGCCTCAGATTATTAAGGTGTTATAGAAAGATAAAGCAGACTAAAATCGTTTATCAGTGTTATAACATGTTGGAATGCTCAGTTTAAAAGACTTCAGTCTTCCTATTTGTAATCGACTATTAGAAATAGTGTAACTATGGAATATTGTAACAATTATCTTATACTTTCGTCACTTTTAAATATCATCATCATGTTCCTTTTGCGTTCAATATAAAGCATGGAGCCAGTACAATAACTGGTTTCCTTGCAGGATGATTGCTTTTAAGCAGTTACATTCTCTTACAGCAGTCGTTTCTATGGCAATTTGCTGAACTTAATGAGGTTGCCAGACCCAGGCACTGCCTCATATTAGTCGTCAAGTACATTATACGAGAATCTGCAATATTCTTTCTTTTTCTATACACAACCGTCCGGAACTACTTATCTTACAAATATGGATGAAAATATCCCTTGTATAAATTAGCGTCTTAGGGGGGGATCTGTGTACGCTTTAGCCAGATTTTCCTGCACTCTCCGATCTCGTGGAACGTCATACCGAGGTTTATCAAAACTAATAACAAAACAATATTCAAAATATACTTGCATTCACGTGTCAAAATCATGAACGCTTTAAAATTTACCTTCTGGCAAATCTCTGTTTTATTTAGTTCATGAAGTGTTTTTTTAGGTATTTATTTTTAAACGTTATAGCTTTAATTTTAATTGTCAACATATTATTAGTTCATTTCTATCTATCTATCTATCTATCTATCTATCTATCTATCTATCTATCTATCTATCTATCTATCTATCTATCTATCTATCTATCTATCTATCTATCTATCTATCTATCTATCTATCTATCTATCTATCTATCTTTCTTTCTTTCTTTCTATCTATCTATCTATCTATCTATCTATCTATCTATCTATCTATCTATCTATCTATCTATTTATCTATTTATCTATCTATTTATCTATGTATCTATCTATCTATCTATCTACCTATCTATCTATCCATCTATCTAACTACCTATCTATCTATCTATCTATCTGATGCGTGATGCCATATGATGATGGATGGTATCCGCATGTCTGGTTTTGTGTGGTGTGCAGATGTGTTCAGTCAAAACAATGTTCATACAAAAAATAACAGGGCAATCCACATAGGACGTCAGTAAACTCACGACGTATAAAGTCAATGATTCTTGTAACAGCCGTTGACGTTTTTCTTCATTATTTATTGTGGACGCCACAGTGACAAAATGGTTACGCGAATATGTGGGCACATCAAACAGTCATTATCACAGCAACATTCAATACAGCAATAGACGGTAGACAGCATTACAATGATGAGTCAGATGCATGTTATATTTCATAGTGCTGTAAATGTAGTCAGGTGGAAAACTCCATCCTTTTCTATAACAGCCAGGAGATAACCAGATGTATGAGATCAGTTCACTCTCCTTAATCTGACTTCAGCAAGACAGACACGTCTGCCGAAGTATAAATAATGTCCTCAAAAATATCCTCTAGATAACAAAGGTTTTTCAAACCTAGTTCAGGTAATCAAGTAGCAAGTAATAGTCCTTGGGACCTGCATCAACCGATGCAGCACAATACAGCGACATGTGAGCTAGGAAAACATCTCGTGACGACGACTTTCGAAGACAGGCTATGAGCCAGAAATCGTTCACGACCAAAAATCGATAGAGTTAATGAAAATGTTAATTTACCTTGCTTTCATGAAATACACAGAAATATCACGCCTCCCGGCATGTGGGAAACACTAGAGGTATTATCTCGAATAAACGAAATATCCATTAAGAGGACTACACATCCCTGACAGAACAAAAAATAGCGGAGATCCCCTCTTCAACGAGGCATCTCTTTCGCCATTCCAAATCGCTCACTCCACTAGTGGTGGGCGGAAACCGATCGACCAAGAAGCAAGACAAGTCATGCGCAGTCCAGCGCAAAATGACCACAGCTCAAACTTAACTGCATTCGATACCAACGCGAGAAGACAAATGCTTACCGAGAAAAGTAACTATAAATTTCAAGCAGTTGTTGCCCTTGCGTTATAAAATAGATATTGTAAAAAACGATGTTGCGAGAATTTATCACGCAACATATCACCACCTCCTCCCGATAAAAAAAAAATGTGGAACATATTTTTTTTTTTAAATATCAAAGAGCATGCGATAAGCGGCTCAAAACGCACGAATTATGCGCTGATAATTAATTAAATTGCCTAACATGAGGCTAAATATAGAGTGTCTGGTGAGGATATACCTCAACAGAAAAATAAATATGTCTCAAAAAATATTCACATCGGGGAGGTGTCACCAACACACATCACGTTAGCATGTAAACACAATATACGTATGCAAGTTACCATAATCATCATTAAACAGCATACTCTAATATTGTCTTTAAAAATGGATGTACAAATCTGATAGGAAAATTTAAATAGTACATTATTTGACATGTAATGACATAAGTACATAGTAAAGTTAAACTACATGACGATCCAGGACATATGCTCTGGTATTCCGAGGGTAAGTACACAATCTAGAACTCGTCATGCTTGATACTAGTAAGGTAAGTCCTCAGCTCAACAATGACATTCTGAGAAAGTACAAGCAATATAATGCTAATTAATAACTAATATGCTTCATAAGGTACAATACATTATTAATAATTGTGGCTGTTTAGTAAACTAACGGCCCTTATATTAACTACTCAGTCCTCCTCTATCATCTTAAAAACGAACAGAAGAAGATGACAACAAAGCACGATAGTGTGTACATATAAAGTGAGTACAGATGTGCTAATCTATTGTAGTAATATAGGTGTGTTATGACTCTGTAATATATAGGAATATAGGACAGAAGTATTAGTTAGAGTCATGTGGGCATCTAGACAAAATGTCAGCCATCACATTATCCGCACCACGGATAGCTCGTACCGTGAAGTGAAAAGGTTGAAGAGCTATAGCATATCGAGTGGATCTCGAACTCTTCAAATTCTTAGTCTGAATAGCTGTAAGAGCTTTCTGATCAGTCTCTAGAATGAAATGTGCGCCCAGGAGGAATCTTTGTAGCTTTAGAATTGACCAAACCATCGCTAACAACTCACGGTCTAAAACCGAGTAGTTCCTCTCTGCCGCATTTAGTTTTCTAGAAATGTACATAACAGGATGCAGAGTATTTGCATATTCTTGCATCAGTGCTGCTCCAATCCCAGTGGATGAAGCATCACTCCGAAGAACAAAAGTCCTATCAAGAGTAGGTAATCTTAAGATGGGAGGAGAAGAAAATATATTCTTGATTTGGTCTAATGAAGATTGGCATTCTTCAGACCAACGGACCAGATTAGGCGAACCTTTCTTCAACAATGTTGAGAGAGGTGCCATGATCGAAGATAAATTTGGAATAAATCTCCCATAAAATTGAATTAAACCTAAGAGACTCCTAACTTGTTTCTTCGTTTTAGGAACAGAGATGTTCAGTATTTTGGAAGTATTGTGGTCTTCTGTCTTCAAGAGACCATGACCAACACGATGACCCAGGAAAGAGATTTCACCAAAACCAACAAAAGCTTTAGAAGGTTTTGCTGTCAAATTATTCTCACGTAGAGTGGACAGTAAGTCATATAACCCTAAATAGTGATCTTCCCAGGTATCACTGAAGAGACAGATGTCATCTAAGTATGCGATGACATCCGAACGATGTGACAGAATTCGACGCATCATGCGAACGAAAGTTGCAGGGGCGTTCATGAGACCAAAAGGCATAACATTCCATTGAAATAGACCCCTAGGTGTAGAAAAAGCAGTAAGAGGTTTGGCATGCTCTGCTAAAGGCACTTGCCAATAACCTTTAGACAAGTCAAGTTTAGTGAAGAATCTAGAATTAGAAAGTCTAATCAGTAGATCTTCTAACAAAGGCATCGGTTCAGCATCGAACTTTGTGACCTGATTCAATTTGCGATAATCAACACAAATTCGTATGTTCTTATCCTTCTTCCGGACAATAACCATGGAAGAAGAATATGGTGAAGTCGATGGTTCAATTATATTTAATTGAATCATTTCATCCAATTCCTTTTCCACTTGCGACTGAAAGTGTATAGGAATAGGATACGGCCTAACCCTAATTGGATTATTGTCGGTAAGAATTATGTCATGTTCTATGACATCTGTGTGTCCAGGAATGTCAGTGAGAACATCCTGAAATGTTTGTAACATCGACGAGACTTGTCGATGTTCGTCACCAGAAAGATTAGGAGAAACAGAAACGTTTTTCCAAGATTCCGTGGAATGTAATGGAACCACTGGAAGGGGAAGGTTGACATCAGAGAAGGTAGCTTCCTCATCCTGTATGACAGACAGGGATGAATAATGACCGTGAGGTGCAGGAGCATCATCCGTTGCCTGGAAAATAGGCAGCAAATAGTCCGGACGTTCGTGAAATTCCGAAAGCATGTTTATGTGGAAAGTTTTATGCTTTCCATCAATATCTACCACATAGTCAACATCGGAAATCCGAGAGACTATTGCATACGGACCTTTCCATGCAATAAGAAGTCTATTTTCCCTACTGGGGAGTAGGACGAATGCTTTGTCACCTGGACAAAGTTGTCGTAGACATCTATTCTTGTTAGCAAACTGTCTTGCCTTCTCTTTAGCAATTTCTGATGAAGCAGTTGCTAGCTTACATGCCTCAATGATCTTTTGTCTAAGAGCAATGACATACTCATATGAGGATTGAGTTTCATCGCTAATATCATCGGCAGTGATGAGATCGTGTAATAAAGACATAGGGCCACGCGGACGCGCGCCAAAGACAAGTTCGAAGGGAGAAAATCCTGTGTGTTCATTAGGGACTTCTCTATAGGCAAAGAGAGCCGCGGGTAAAACCCTGTCCCAATCTTGAGGATGATCTTCAGTTATCTTACCAAGCAAAGTCTTGAGCGTTCTATTCAGACGCTCAACTAACCCATTAGACATAGGATGGTAGATACTACTGAGAGATCGTTCAATATGTAAGGTAGACATTACCTGTGACATAGTGTCAGATATGAGTTGAGTGCCATGGTCTGATAATATTTCTCTGGGGAACCCCAAGCGAGAAAATATCAACCAAAGAGCATCTGCGATATCTGTAGTAGATATGCTCTTAAGAGGAATAGCCTCTGGCCAACGTGTGCACATATCGACACATGTAAGGATAAACTGATGTCCTCTGGCCGACTTGACCTTAAAAGGGCCAATAATATCTATGGCCATTTTCTGAAACGGCCGAATAGGAATGTCAGCAGCCTGGATAGGCGCAGCATGTCGTGGTCCTCTAGATTTGACCTCCTGACATGCCTTGCATGATCGGCAGTAAATACGAATGTCCTTATTGACAAAAGGCCAAAAGAAAGCCGCAAGGACTCTCGACTTCGTACGGGCAAAACCCATATGTCCAGCACATTGCGAGTCATGAGCATGTTGCAATATTTGCACTCTCATGCTCTTGGGAACAAGAATTTGCGAATGTGCCGACGTAGTCGAATCTTGTACCATACGTACAAGTACGCCGTTTCTCATTGCAATCCAAGATTTTCTATTTGTATCCTGATTCGGATCACCTTTCTTCGCAAGAACGAAGAATTTTTTTAAAGAAGGATCTTCTTCTTGCAATTTTATGAAAGAGTCACGAGTGATTACTAAGTGACTATCTTGGCTATCAACTTCATTATCACTATTCAGTGATGTTTCGGGTGTTTGTAGAGCTTGTGCTCTTGTAACTACTGCATTTGTAGCTTGCATGTTATTATCTTCCCAAGCAGCAATCTGCTGTGGGGTACACTCCCTAACTCCGTGAATACGACCAATAATAAGGTCCGCAATAGGATTAGGTAAGAGACAAGCATGCACATCTCCAGTAAAGAAAGGAGTGGCAATGCGAATTACAGCAGTAGGATATTTTTCTAGAGTGCCGCCAAATGTGACACATTTAATAACCCTTCCTGTAGCACAAGATGGATCTACAAGCGATTGTCTAACACCAATAGTGGTGCATCCGGAATCGAAAAGTAGTGAGACCGGAGTATCATTAACAAGACCCTTATGTAGAATTAAAGAACCCCTCCCGTCATGCGCAACAGCAGCAGGAAGAGCGGGAAGTGGGTGACCACAACTCAAAGTAGTTATGGTACCCGGTTCGAATAAAGTACTGCATTGGGGGCATTTGTTTGCTCTCTCAAAGTCAAAAGCAGAACCAGTGACAGCGTCAAAGTTTTTATTATCAACAACATGATTACAGGCTCCCTCAGTTTCCTGTTGTACAGCATTAGCCTGCTGATATCTCTTTTTTTTGTGTTGAGATCTACCCCGACTATTATTACCTCTGAAGTTATCAGAGTTATTATTATCTCTGCAGTTATTATTGTCTCTATTGTAATTGTTATCCTGGTTCGAATTCCAGTTTCCACGATTACTATCATGTTCACATTGATGCGAACATCTATTTGTTTGGTTCTGAGGTCTTCGGCAGGAATAACCTCTATTACCATATCCTCTTTTGAAATGCTTATAATTATTAGGATGATAGTAACGACCACTATCAGGTTGTCTCCAATTCTTCGAAGAAGAATCACCATGAAATTGGTTTCCATGATTTTGACAGAAATTACCGCTGCTCTTTCTATCAAAATTTTGTTGGAATCTACGAGCAAAGTTTTGACCATACGGAGCTGCCGAAGCAACTGGTAAACCTTCTTTCACCTTAGAGTTACCCATGGTTATGTGTGGGTGTGCAGTTACGTATTGGCAACAGAAATCTTCCATTTCTTTTATTGTTTTAGGTTTACGTTCATGAAGGAAAGCAAGGAAAGACTCATTGACAGACGACATGACTTTGTCTCTAAGTATTAAGTCCATAAGTCCTTCATAAGTTTTTTCCGTCTTAGATAGTTCAACCCATCGTGAGAAAGTAATGCGTATTCTTGCAATAAACTCGGAGAATTCAACTCCATTTTCAGGTAACATGTTTTTAAATTGTAGACGATAGCCGTCTTCGTTAAGCTGATATTTCTTTAACAGAGCGGCCCTGACAACCTCATAATTGTTCTTGTCAGGTTCATCCACCATATTTAATATACTTAGAGCTTTACCTGTCAGTATCCCTGATAACTGATAAACATATTTTGCTTTGTCTATGTTATGAGCTGTACATGCTTGTTCAAATCTGTCCAGATAGAACATTATGTCATCACTGGAAGGACTAAAAGTTGGCAACTTAATCTTAAAAGTATCATTATTAGCCTTACCAGAAGATGAACCCTTGTTTGAATCATTACCATTACTCATGTTCATCAATTTCAATTTTTCCAACTCTAAAGCTAAGACCTTTTCTTCATGTTCCATTTTTGCTTTCTCTTTCCTCTCATCAGATTCTCTCTGTAATCTTCTCTCCTCAGCCTGAGCCTCTATTTGAAGTCTTTCAGCTTCTTTTCAAGTCTTTTATTTTCAGCCTCTTTTTCAAGTCTTTTATTTTCAGCCTCTTTTTCAAGTCTTTTATTTCAGCCTCTTTTTCAAGTCTTTTATTTTCAGCCTCTAGCTGGAGTTTTCTTTCCTCAGCTTCTGATTCCCTTTTTTGTTTTTCCATTTCCATTTGGAATCTTTTTTCATCCACCTGCATCTGCAGTTTCTTTTGTTCAGCTTCCATCTGCAGTTTCTTTTGTTCAGCTTCCATTGCTTTATCATATCGAGCAGTTGCAAATTCTTCTAACTTATCACCAGTCTTCCCAAGCAATTTACCCTGCTCAATAAAGTGCTCAAATGTAGACATGTTGTCTAACATATGAGTCCAAAACCTGAAATAATTAACTAATTTATTTCAAACCTAAGTGTAACAAGTCTTAATTAAGCACTTGTATATTCACATCACCTTATATTATCCCAGTCTCTGTGGGAAACAAGTCTCCAATCAAAGAACTTGTATATGAAATATCACCAATCAATTCTTGATCATAAGTGCACTTCTCATTCAATAGTGCACAACACTATTCATCATTCATTTATCATCAGTGTAGTAGTAACAGTGCATTAGCATAGCCCATTAACTAATTACTATAACTGTAAACAATGACTATGTAAACACATGCAGAATGTAAACATTGAAAATGTAAACAATGCAAACAATGTAAACAATAACAATGTAAACAATAACAAAGATCAGCAACAATACAAAAACGTTCGCAGAAATCAACTAAAAATAAAGCAGAAATTAATGAAATATCACAAAAAATGTGACGATATCTGCGCTATAATTAAACAAAATACATGACACCACAGTGTATAAACAAAAATGTTGTATGAAACTAAATTATAGACAAGAGTAGGCTAACAAATACAAACAAATCAAAACAAAACTAAAGAATGCGAAATAATAACGAAAACAATATTAAAACATGTCATCACAGCTAACATAAATAGCAACAGAAGTCGCTTAGCAAATTCCAGTATCGGAAATTTGCAAACCCTACAGAAAACGCTCACAATAGACGACCTCTATGACGTGGCATAATCTAACGGAGACACCACCCAACCGAGAACCCGCTGAAATATAAACATATAAATATACAAATAACATATAGACATATAACATATAGAATGAGATGATACACAGAAGACTCAGCAGAAGTATAAGGGCACAGTTTACATACAAACAGGCCACTTAACTTATAGGCTTCCAATCGTCGAACAGCAGAAAAAACGGATGTCAATCAACGTCCTAAAGAGCGAAGCTCCAACGATGATGGCACATCTGAACTGCTTCCACTGCTAACACGATGGTACAAGAGCTTCTGAAATACTGTGTGTTGAGTTGTTTCGGCACTTGACCTTCTAATCCAAAAGTAAGTTGATGGAAATCGGTACTTGGCCTTCTTCAGAAAACAACCCGTTTCAACCGGCACTTGACCTTCACAAAAACGACAGCACTGGAACCTTGACAGCAGCAACTTGCTTGACTTGCGTAAAAGATAACAGCAGTCCGAGTTATCCGGCAACATGTAACAACGCCGGGTACTGTCAAATTCTTGTTTCCGTCAAAAAATTGAAATTTTGACTTTTACCGGGCAACGCCGAGTACTTTGAAAATTTTGAAGATGTTGACTGTCTTGAAGAATGTTAATTTCTTGAAGGATGTTGATGAATTCTTGTTGAAAATGAAGTGGGTAAGGGACCCCGTGTTTGCTGGTACCAGATCAAACCAGCTTATGGCCACCAAATGATGCGTGATGCCATATGATGATGGATGGTATCCGCATGTCTGGTTTTGTGTGGTGTGCAGATGTGTTCAGTCAAAACAATGTTCATACAAAAATAACAGGGCAATCCACATAGGACGTCAGTAAACTCACGACGTATAAAGTCAATGATTCTTGTAACAGCCGTTGACGTTTTTCTTCATTATTTATTGTGGACGCCACAGTGACAAAATGGTTACGCGAATATGTGGGCACATCAAACAGTCATTATCACAGCAACATTCAATACAGCAATAGACGGTAGACAGCATTACAATGATGAGTCAGATGCATGTTATATTTCATAGTGCTGTAAATGTAGTCAGGTGGAAAACTCCATCCTTTTCTATAACAGCCAGGAGATAACCAGATGTATGAGATCAGTTCACTCTCCTTAATCTGACTTCAGCAAGACAGACACGTCTGCCGAAGTATAAATAATGTCCTCAAAAATATCCTCTAGATAACAAAGGTTTTTTCAAACCTAGTTCAGGTAATCAAGTAGCAAGTAATAGTCCTTGGGACCTGCATCAACCGATGCAGCACAATACAGCGACATGTGAGCTAGGAAAACATCTCGTGACGACGACTTTCGAAGACAGGCTATGAGCCAGAAATCGTTCACGACCAAAAATCGATAGAGTTAATGAAAATGTTAATTTACCTTGCTTTCATGAAATACACAGAAATATCACGCCTCCCGGCATGTGGGAAACACTAGAGGTATTATCTCGAATAAACGAAATATCCATTAAGAGGACTACACATCCCTGACAGAACAAAAAATAGCGGAGATCCCCTCTTCAACGAGGCATCTCTTTCGCCATTCCAAATCGCTCACTCCACTAGTGGTGGGCGGAAACCGATCGACCAAGAAGCAAGACAAGTCATGCGCAGTCCAGCGCAAAATGACCACAGCTCAAACTTAACTGCATTCGATACCAACGCGAGAAGACAAATGCTTACCGAGAAAAGTAACTATAAATTTCAAGCAGTTGTTGCCCTTGCGTTATAAAATAGATATTGTAAAAAAACGATGTTGCGAGAATTTATCACGCAACACTATCTTTCTATCTATCTATCTATCTCTCTCTCTCTCTATATATATATATATATATATATATATATATATATATATATATATATATATATATATATATATATATATATATATATATATATAAAGAAGATATAGAAGATATATCATTCTATCTATCTATCTGTTTATCTGTCTGTCTATCTACGAGGGGCGTTCAGAAAGTAATGCACCACATCGTTTTTCTCAGGAGCTGTTTATTCAAAAAGCATGAAATTTTTACACAATATACATGGATATGTCATGTAAACATCGGTATTATTCAACATAATCCCCATTGATGCGTGATGCCATATGATGATGGATGGCATCCGCATGTCTGGTTTTGTGTAGTGTGTAGATGTGTTCAGTCAAAACAATGTTCATGCAACAATAACAGGGCAATCCACATAGGACGTCAGTAAACTCACGACGTATAAAGTCAATGAGTCTTGAAACAGCCGTTGACGTTTTTCTTCATTATTTATTGTGGACGCCACAGTGACAAAATGGTTACGCAAATGTGTAGGCACATCAAACAGTCATTATCACAGCAACATTCAATACAGCAATAAACGGTAGACAGCATTACAATGATGAGTCAGATGCATGTTATATTTCAAAGTGCTGTAAATGTAGTCAGGTGAACAACTCCATCCTTTTCTATAACAGCCAGGAGATAACCAGATGTATGAGATCAGTTCACTCTCCTTAGTTTGACTTCAGCAAGACAGACACGTCTGCCGAAGTATAAATAATGTCCTCAAGAATATCCTCTAGATAATAAAGGTTTTCTAAACCTCGTTCATTTAACAAAGTAGCAAGTAATGGTCCTTGGTACATGCATCAACCGATGCAGTACAATGCAGCGACATGTGAGCTGGGAAAAAACATCTCGTGACGACGACTTTCGCAGACAGGCTATGAAACGAAATCGCTCACGACCCAAAATCAATAGAGTTAATGAAAATGTTAATTTACCTTGCTTTCAAGAAATACAGAAATATCACGCCTCCCGGCATGTGCAAATACACTAGAGGTATTATCCCGAATAAACGAAATATCCATAAGAGGACTACACATCCCTGACAGAACAAAAAAAGCGGAGATCCCCTCTTCAACGAGGCATCTCTTTCGCCATTCCAAATCGCTCACCCCCACTAGTGGTGGGCGGAAACCGATCGACCAAACAACAAGACAAGTCATGCGCAGTCCAGCGCAAAAATGACCACAGCTCAAAAGTTAACTGCATTCGATACTAACGCGAGAAGACAAATGCTTACCGAGAAAAGTGACTATAGATTTCAAGCAGTTGTTGCCCTTGCGTTATAAAACAGATATTGAAATAAAACGATGTTGCGAGAATTTATCACGCAACATATCACCACCTCCTCCCGATAAAAAAAAAAATGTGGAACATATTTTTTTTTCAATATCAAAGAGCAAGCGATAAGCGGCTCAAAACGCACGAATTATGCGCTGATAATTAATTAAATTGCCAAACAATAGGCTAATTATAGAGTGTCTGGTGAGGATATACCTCAACAGAAAAATAAATATGTCTCAAAAAATATTCACATCGGGGAGGTGTCACCAACACACATCACGTTAGCATGTAAACACAATATACGTATGCAAGTTACTATAATCATCATTAAACAGCATACTCTAATATTGTCTTTAAAAATGGATGTACAAATCTGATAGGAAAATTTAAATAGTACATTCTTTGACATGTAATGACATAAGTACATAGCAAAGTTAAACTACATGACGATCCAGGACATATGCTCTGGTATTCCGAGGGTAAGTACACAATCTAGAACTCGTAAGGTAAGTCCTCAGCTCAACAATGACATTCTGAGAAAGTACAAGCAATATAATGCTAATTAATAACTAATATGCTTCATAAGGTACAATACATTATTAATAATTGTGGCTGTTTAGTAAACTAACGGCCCTTATATTAACTACTCAGTCCTCCTCTATCATTTTAAAAAACGAACAGAAGAAGATGACAACAAAGCACGATAGTGTGTACATATAAAGTAAGTACAGATGTGCTAATCTATTGTAGAAATATAGGTGTGTTATGACTCTGTAATATATAGAAATATAGGACAGAAGTATTAGTTGGAGTCATGTGGGCATCTAGACAAAATGTCAGCCATCACATTATCCGCACCACGGATAGCTCGTACCGTGAAGTGAAAAGGTTGAAGAGCTATAGCATATCGAGTGGATCTCGAACTCTTCAAATTCTTAGTCTGAATAGCTGTAAGAGCTTTCTGATCAGTCTCTAGAATGAAATGTGCGCCCAGGAGGAATCTTTGTAGCTTTAGAATTGACCAAACCATCGCTAACAACTCACGGTCTAAAACCGAGTAGTTCCTCTCTGCCGCATTTAGTTTTCTAGAAATGTACATAACAGGATGCAGAGTATTTGCATATTCTTGCATCAGTGCTGCTCCAATCCCAGTGGATGAAGCATCACTCCGAAGAACAAAAGTCCTATCAAGAGTAGGTAATCTTAAGATGGGAGGAGAAGAAAATATATTCTTGATTTGGTCTAGTGAAGATTGGCATTCTTCAGACCAACGGACCAGATTAGGCGAACCTTTCTTCAACAATGTTGAGAGAGGTGCCATGATCGAAGATAAATTTGGAATAAATCTCCCATAAAATTGAATTAAACCTAAGAGACTCCTAACTTGTTTCTTCGTTTTAGGAACAGAGATGTTCAGTATTTTGGAAGTATTGTGGTCTTCTGTCTTCAAGAGACCATGACCAACACGATGACCCAGGAAAGAGATTTCACCAAAACCAACAAAAGCTTTAGAAGGTTTTGCTGTCAAATTATTCTCACGTAGAGTGGACAGTAAGTCATATAACCCTAAATAGTGATCTTCCCAGGTATCACTGAAGAGACAGATGTCATCTAAGTATGCGATGACATCCGAACGATGTGACAGAATTCGACGCATCATGCGAACGAAAGTGGCAGGGGCGTTCATGAGACCAAAAGGCATAACATTCCATTGAAATAGACCCCTAGGTGTAGAAAAAGCAGTAAGAGGTTTGGCATGCTCTGCTAAAGGCACTTGCCAATAACCTTTAGACAAGTCAAGTTTAGTGAAGAATCTAGAATTAGAAAGTCTAATCAGTAGATCTTCTAACAAAGGCATCGGTTCAGCGTCGAACTTTGTGACCTGATTCAATTTGCGATAATCAACGCAAATTCGTATGTTCTTATCCTTCTTCCGGACAATAACCATGGAAGAAGAATATGGTGAAGTCGATGTTTCAATTATATTTAATTGAATCATTTCATCCAATTCCTTTTCCACTTGCGACTGAAAGTGTATAGGAATAGGATACGGCCTAACCCTAATTGGATTATTGTCGGTAAGAATTATGTCATGTTCTATGACATCTGTGTGTCCAGGAATGTCAGTGAGAACATCCTGAAATGTTTGTAACATCGACGAGACTTGTCGATGTTCGTCACCAGAAAGATTAGGAGAAACAGAAACGTTTTTCCAAGATTCCGTAGAATGTAATGGAACCACTGGAAGGGGAAGGTTGACATCAGAGAAGGTAGCTTCCTCATCCTGAATGACAGACAGGGATGAATAATGACCGTGAGGTGCAGGAGCATCATCCGTTGCCTGGAAAATAGGCAGCAAATAGTCCGGACGTTCGTGAAATTCCGAAAGCATGTTTATGTGGAAAGTTTTATGCTTTCCATCAATATCGACCACATAGTCAACATCGGAAATCCGAGAGACTATTGCATACGGACCTTTCCATGCAATAAGAAGTCTATTTTCCCTACTGGGGAGTAGGACGAATGCTTTGTCACCTGGACAAAGTTGTCGTAGACATCTATTCTTGTTAGCAAACTGCCTTGCCTTCTCTTTAGCAATTTCTGATGAAGCAGTTGCTAGCTTACATGCCTCAATGATCTTTTGTCTAAGAGCAATGACATACTCATATGAGGATTGAGTTTCATCGCTAATATCATCGGCAGTGATGAGATCGTGTAATAAAGACATAGGGCCGCGTGGACGCGCGCCAAAGACAAGTTCGAAGGGAGAAAATCCTGTGTGTTCATTAGGGACTTCTCTATAGGCAAAGAGCCGCGGGTAAAACCCTGTCCCAATCTTGAGGATGATCTTCAGTTATCTTACCAAGCAAAGTCTTGAGCGTTCTATTCAGACGCTCAACTAACCCATTAGACATAGGATGGTAGATACTACTGAGAGATCGTTCAATATGTAAGGTAGACATTACCTGTGACATAGTGTCAGATATGAGTTGAGTGCCATGGTCTGACAATATTTCTCTGGGGAACCCCAAGCGAGAAAATATCAACCAAAGAGCATCTGCGATATCTGTAGTAGATATGCTCTTAAGAGGAATAGCCTCTGGCCAACGTGTGCACATATCGACACATGTAAGGATAAACTGATGTCCTCTGGCCGACTTGACCTTAAAAGGGCCAATAATATCTATGGCCATTTTCTGAAACGGCCGAATAGGAATGTCAGCAGCCTGGATAGGCGCAGCATGTCGTGGTCCTCTAGATTTGACCTCCTGACATACCTTGCATGATCGGCAGTAAATACGAATGTCCTTATTGACAAAAGGCCAAAAGAAAGCCGCAAGGACTCTCGACTTCGTACGGGCAAAACCCATATGTCCAGCACATTGCGAGTCATGAGCATGTTGTAATATTTGGACTCTCATGCTCTTGGGAACAAGAATTTGCGAATGTGCCGACGTAGTCGAATCTTGTACCATACGTACAAGTACGCCGTTTCTCATTGCAATCCAAGATTTTCTATTTGTATCCTGATTCGGATCACCTTTCTTCGCAAGAACGAAGAATTTTTTTAAAGAAGGATCTTCTTCTTGCAATTTTATGAAAGAGTCACGAGTAATTACTAAGTGACTATCTTGGCTATCAACTTCATTATCACTATTCAGTGAAGTTTCGGGTGTTTGTAGAGCTTGTGCTCTTGTAACTACTGCATTTGTAGCTTGCATGTTATTATCTTCCCAAGCAGCAATCTGCTGTGGGGTACACTCCCTAACTCCGTGAATACGACCAATAATAAGGTCCGCAATAGGATTAGGTAAGAGACAAGCATGCACATCTCCAGTAAAGAAAGGAGTGGCAATGCGAATTACAGCAGTAGGATATTTTTCTAGAGTGCCGCCAAATGTGACACATTTAATAACCCTTCCTGTAGCACAAGATGGATCTACAAGCGATTGTCTAACACCAATAGTGGTGCATCCGGAATCGAAAAGTAGTGAGACCGGAGTATCATTAACAAGACCCTTATGTAGAATTAAAGAACCCCTCCCGTCATGCGCAACAGCAGCAGGAAGAGCGGGAAGTGGGTGACCACAACTCAAAGTAGTTATGGTACCCGGTTCGAATAAAGTACTGCATTGGGGGCATTTGTTTGCTCTCTCAAAGTCAAAAGCAGAACTAGTGACAGCGTCAAAGTTTTTACTATCAACAACATGATTACAGGCTCCCTCAGTTTCCTGTTGTACAGCATTAGCCTGCTGATATCTCTTTTTTTTTGTGTTGAGATCTACCCCGACTATTATTACCTCTGAAGTTATCAGAGTTATTATTATCTCTGCAGTTATTATTGTCTCTATTGTAATTGTTATACTGGTTCGAATTCCAGTTTCCACGATTACTATCATGTTCACATTGATGCGAACATCTATTTGTTTGGTTCTGAGGTCTTCGGCAGGAATAACCTCTATTACCATATCCTCTTTTGAAATGCTTATAATTATTAGGGTGATAGTAACGACCACTATCAGGTTGTCTCCAATTCTTCGAAGAAGAATCACCATGAAATTGGTTTCCATGATTTTGACAGAAATTACCGCTGCCCTTTCTATCAAAATTTTGTTGGGATCTACGAGCAAAGTTTTGACCATACGGAGCTGCCGAAGCAACTGGTAAACCTTCTTTCACCTTAGAGTTACCCATGGTTATGTGTGGGTGCGCAGTTACGTATTGGCAACAGAAATCTTCCATTTCTTTTATTGTTTTAGGTTTACGTTCATGAAGGAAAGCAAGGAAAGACTCATTGACAGACGACATGACTTTGTCTCTAAGTATTAAGTCCATAAGTCCTTCATAAGTTTTTTCCGTCTTAGATAGTTCAACCCATCGTGAGAAAGTAATGCGTATTCTTGCAATAAACTCGGAGAATTCAACTCCATTTTCAGGTAACATGTTTTTAAATTGTAGACGATAGCCGTCTTCGTTAAGCTGATATTTCTTTAACAAAGCGGCCCTGACAACCTCATAATTGCTCTTGTCAGGTTCATCCACCATATTTAATATACTTAGAGCTTTACCTGTCAGTATCCCTGATAACTGATAAACATATTTTGCTTTGTCTATGTTATGAGCTGTACATGCTTGTTCAAATCTGTCCAGATAGAACATTATGTCATCACTGGAAGGACTAAATGTTGGTAACTTAATCTTAAAAGTATCATTATTAGCCTTCCCAGAAGATGAACCCTTGTTTGAATCATTACCATTACTCATGCTCGTCAATTTCAATTTCTCCAACTCTAAAGCTAAGAGTTTTTCTTCATGTTCCATTTTTGCTTTCCTCTCATCAGACTCTCTTTGTAACTTCCTTTCTTCAGCTTGAGCCTGCATTTGAAGTCTTTCATTTTCAGCTTCTTTTTCAAGTCTTTTATTTTCAGCTTCTTTTTCAAGTCTTTTATTTTCAGCCTCTTTTTCAAGTCTTTTATTCTCAGCTTCTTTTTTCAAGTCTTTTATTCTCAGCCTCTTTTTGAAGTCTTTCAGCTTCTAGCTGTAGCTGGAGTTTTCTCTCCTCAGCTTCTGATTCCCTTTTTTGTTTTTCCATTTCCATTTGGAATCTCTTTTCATCCACCTGCATCTGCAGTTTCTTTTGTTCAGCTTCCATATGCAGTTTCTTTTGTTCAGCTTCCATTGCTTTATCATATCGAGCAGTTGCAAATTCTTCTAACTTATCACCAGTCTTCCCAAGCAATTTACCCTGCTCAATAAAGTGCTCAAATGTAGACATGTTGTCTAACATATGAGTCCAAAACCTGAAATAATTAACTAATTTATTTCAAACCTAAGTGTAACAAGTCTTAATTAAGCACTTGTATATTCACATCACATTATATTATCCCAGTCTCTGTGGGAAACAAGTCTCCAATCAAAGAACTTGTATATGAAATATCAGCACTCAATTCTTGATCATAAGTGCACTTCTCATTCAATAGTGCACGACACTATTCATCATTCATTTATCATCAGTATAGTAGTAACAGTGCATTAGCATAGCCCATTAACTAATTACTATAACTGTAAACAATGACTATGTAAACACATGCAGAATGTAAACATTGAAAATGTAAACAATACAAACAATGTAAACAATAACAATGTAAACAATAACAAAGATCAGCAACAATACAAAAACTTTCGCAGAAATCAACTAAAAATAAAGCAGAAATTAATGAAATATCACAAAAAATGTGACGATATCTGCGATAGAATTAAACAAAATACATGACACCACAGTGTATAAACAAAAAATGTTGTATGAAACTAAATTATAGACAAGAGTAGGCTAACAAATACAAACAAATCACAACAAAACTAAAGAATGTGAAATAATAACGAAAACAATATTAAAACATGTCATCACAGCTAACATAAATAGCAACAGAAGTCGCTTAGCAAATTCCAGTATCGGAAATTTGCAAACCCTACAGAAAACGCTCACAATAGACGACCTCTATGACGTGGCATAATCTAACGGAGACACCACCCAACCGAGAACCCGCTGAAATATAAACATATAAATATACAAATAACATATAGACATATAATATATAGAATGAGATGATACACAGAAGACTCAGCAGAAGTATAAGGGCACAGTTTACATACAAACAGGCCACTTAACTTAAAGGCTTCCAATCGTAGAACAGCAGAAAAACGGATGTCAATCAACGTCCTAAAGAGCGAAGCTCCAACGATGATGGCACATCTGAACTGCTTCCACTGCTAACACGATGGTACAAGAGCTTCTGAAATACTGTGTGTTGAGTTGTTTCGGCACTTGACCTTCTAATCCAAAAGTAAGTTGATGGAAATCGGTACTTGGCCTTCTTCAGAAAACAACCCGTTTCAACCGGCACTTGACCTTCTCAAAAAACGACAGCACTGGAACCTTGACAGCAGCAACTTGCTTGACTTGCGTAAAAGATAACAGCAGTCCGAGTTATCCGGCAACATGTAACAACGCCGGGTACTGTCAAATTCTTGTTTCCGTCAAAAAGTTGAAATTTTGACTTTTACCGGGCAACGCCGAGTACTTTGAAAATTTTGAAGATGTTGACTGTATTGAAGAATGTTAATTTCTTGAAGGATGCTGATGAATTCTTGTTGAAAATGAAGTGGGTAAGGGACCCCGTGTTTGCTAGTACCAGAATCAAACCAGCTTATGGCCACCAAATGATGCGTGATGCCATATGATGATGGATGGCATCCGCATGTCTGGTTTTGTGTAGTGTGTAGATGTGTTCAGTCAAAACAATGTTCATGCAACAATAACAGGGCAATCCACATAGGACGTCAGTAAACTCACGACGTATAAAGTCAATGAGTCTTGAAACAGCCGTTGACGTTTTTCTTCATTATTTATTGTGGACGCCACAGTGACAAAATGGTTACGCAAATGTGTAGGCACATCAAACAGTCATTATCACAGCAACATTCAATACAGCAATAAACGGTAGACATCATTACAATGATGAGTCAGATGCATGTTATATTTCAAAGTGCTGTAAATGTAGTCAGGTGAACAACTCCATCCTTTTCTATAACAGCCAGGAGATAACCAGATGTATGAGATCAGTTCACTCTCCTTAGTTTGACTTCAGCAAGACAGACACGTCTGCCGAAGTATAAATAATATCCTCAAGAATATCCTCTAGATAATAAAGGTTTTCTAAACCTCGTTCATTTAACAAAGTAGCAAGTAATGGTCCTTGGTACATGCATCAACCGATGCAGTACAATGCAGCGACATGTGAGCTGGGAAAGAACATCTCGTGACGACGACTTTCGCAGACAGGCTATGAATCGAAATCGCTCACGACCCAAAATCAATAGAGTTAATGAAAATGTTAATTTACCTTGCTTTCAAGAAATACAGAAATATCACGCCTCCCGGCATGTGCAAATACACTAGAGGTATTATCCCGAATAAACGAAATATCCATAAGAGGACTACACATCCCTGACAGAACAAAAATAGCGGAGATCCCCTCTTCAACGAGGCATCTCTTTCGCCATTCCAAATCGCTCACCCCCACTAGTGGTGGGCGGAAACCGATCGACCAAACAACAAGACAAGTCATGCGCAGTCCAGCGCAAAAATGACCACAGCTCAAAAGTTAACTGCATTCGATACTAACGCGAGAAGACAAATGCTTACCGAGAAAAGTGACTATAGATTTCAAGCAGTTGTTGCCCTTGCGTTATAAAACAGATATTGAAATAAAACGATGTTGCGAGAATTTATCACGCAACACCCATCAACTTGTACGGCTTTATGCCAGCGCGAAACAAGTGCATCTATTTCTAGCCCGTACCAGATTTTGTCTTGATCATGTAACCATTTCTTCGCTGCATGAATCACTCCTTCATCATCTTCAAACCTTGTCCCACGGAATGCATCTTTAAGTGAACCAAATAGATGAAAATCAGAGGGTGCCAAATCGGGACTATAGGGTGGATGGGGTAGTACAGTCCAACCCAATTTGGTGATTGCTTCCCGTGTTACCAGACTTGTGTGAGGGCGCGCATTGTCGTGAAGGAGAAGCAGGTCTGCTGTATTCTTGTGCGGCCGAACTCTGCGAAAACGTTGATTGAGTTTTTTTCAATGTCTTAATGTAAGCTTGCGAATTGATTGTCTCTCCTCTTGGCGTAACGTCCACAAGAATCACACCTTCAATGTCCCAAAAGACAGTGATCATGACCTTTCCAGCTGAAGGAATTGTCTTGAATTTCTTTCTTCTTGGTGATTGCGGATGATGCCACTCCATTGACTGTATTTTTTATCTCAGGTTCAAAATGATGTGCCCAGGTTTCGTCACCTGTAACGATCTTAGCCAAAAAGTTCTCTCCATCAGCATTGAAACGCTCCAACAATTCAGAAGAAATTGCTTTCCTATGCAATCGGTGGTCATTTGTGAGACTTTGAGGAACCCATCTTGCGCAAACGTTAGAAAATCCGAGAGTTTTTATAACTGCATTTGCACTACCAATGCTGACTGACAGCTGTAAGGCCAATTGTTCAGTAGTGATTCGCCTATCAGTAAGAATAATGCCCTCAGCGCATTTCAACATTTCTGCGTTGGTGGCTGTGGCAGGACGTCCACAGCGCGGCCGATCAAGCAGCTCCGTATCTCCACTTCCTGATTCTTTGATTCTCTGAACCCAGCATCACAATTCGCTGTTTATAACGCAAGTTGCTAACACGCTCCATTTCAACGGTTTAGGGCAGCCGTATTATTTGGCCGGTTGCCGTGCAATTTAGTGCACACAATTGGCACATGCCATATTTGAAGTGTACTAAATTTCATGCTTCTATCTTCATTATTAGCTGAGAAAAACGATGTGGTGCATTACTTTCTGAACGCCCCTCGTATATATCTATCTATCTGTCTGTCTGTCTGTCTGTCTATCTATCTATCTTTCTTCTTCTTCTTTGATCCTTAGCCGCGGACCGTCAAAGCAGTCAGTGGCCATCACGCCTAGTGGCGTCCTTTAGGGCAACAACAAATTTATTCCACTTTGCTCGGTCGGCGGCCATCCTTCGTACAGTGCCCCAACTCTGGTTCATTCTTTGCATCATGTTTTGCGTTCAGGACGTCCGTTTTCATGTCAGTGGCTTTCTTTCGGCTCATACTTGTTATTCATTACATTCTGGTTATTCATTATACTCTGTGACGAAATCAGTTTTGTGCACTTTTCATAACTGTCGTTCTCTCCGGCGGTACATTTCATCATTTTGCTTACTCGTCGTCCTATTATTTGGCATATTTTCTGCCCTCCATTTTTGCTCCGACCTGTTCACGTTTCTCCAGGTGAATCGTAATAATACAAGGCTAATTAGACAGGTCAGCGAATAATACTTTTATCACTTGAGTCGTCTATCCACCTTTGATTGAGACGATCTGTGTTGACACAAAATGGTGGCGCACGATCGAAGGAAAGAAAGCCAAGTCTAAGAAATCCGTCTGAGGAATGTACGCAAACACAGGTGATATATGTAATCGCTTCCGCTGGACCATCAATGTATCAAGATTATAGATCACCTCTCAGAGGAGACAATATGGGGGGAAGGTATTAGCCCAGGAAATGAGTTCACCGATGTATTTGCGAATGTGCATAAAAGTGCAATCGGAAGTATTACGACATATGTGGAAGAGGTCACGCGTTTAAATGTTAAAATTGATATTTTAAAACACGCGGGGGATATTAGGATTTAACACCCCGACCAACATAGTTCTAAAGAACTTACCATTGGTTTAATTTGAGAGCCGGAATAGACTTTGATTTTCATTGGCAAGTTGGTCTAAAAGTACAATCTGGGATTTGAACTGAGAAATGGAAATATAATCTAGCAAAATCGGAGACACAGATCAGACTGCATCGCAACGTCAAATTAGCAATTCCCAGGAGCCAGAGAGACATCGGACTAAGAATTCGAAAACTATAAATGACAGATCAAAGTATTTGGGCGACTTTATAACTTAAAAGAGAACCCGCATTTTGAAATACACAGACTGGATACTTAAGGAATCAGAATCAAGTCATAAGTGGAATAATACAATTTCCCAGATCAGTGTTCGAAGCATCTAATCAAAGTGCTGTGTCCATACATCTGTAATGTGCGAGGAGATTGTAGATCTCATTTGGGGTAAGTTGTGAACCAATATTTTACAAATGTGAATTTGACATTTCTTTATTGCAAAGTGATTATATATATGAATCTGGCAACCACAACATATGAAAATAGTATATTCATAAACCACTACAGCAAGCGCTGGTGATTGCTTCTTGCTGGTCGTACAGAAAACCGACAGCAGAGGTGACCCCAGATTCCGAGTGAGAAGTGATGATTACATCACATGTGCCTAAAGTGTATTGTTTCATTTTGTGAGATATATTTACCTTAGTAATTGTAATCCAGGCAAGCCATTGCCCTTGCGCTGTTCAGACACATTTTCCCCATTAAAGTAACCAGAAGAATAACGGTGATTTCTAATCATATTCCCTGAGGATACTCAAAAGGTCATATTATTCAGAGAGGCTAACATTGGTGAATGGACAGCGAGACAATGCGCTTGTTAATCTTCCAACCCAGTTCTAAGTTCGTATTAAAAGAAACCGCAAAAGGACAATTTTTTATAAATCCTCACCCAAGTCTCAGTGAAGACAATTTTATATACATCTAAAATTCACCGTCGTTCCATCGTTATTTTAACCTGTTAAAACGAATTGATTGTTAAATTTGTTACATGTTATTTTAAAACAAAACAATCATTGTTGATTCAGTTATTATAGGTATGAAAGCAAAAGTATGAGCAAGACTCTTTAGTATATAAATATATTTATACGTCTAGACAAATATTTACATCTATAGATCAAATACTTATGCAAGGAATTTCGCTGGATTTACACCAACTGGGGGCTTGAACGGGCTAAAACCATTGCTTAATTCTTCACGAAAGGCGACGGATCAGATATAAGTTAGTAGTGCTCTGCCCTATGCAGCATTGTTTTTGACTTCTGAAAACATTGTATGACGATCCCCTTGAGATAGAAGTATCTTTATCGTTCTATCTACAACTTTGCCAAGAGTACTGTTGTGCGGAGGTAGACACCTTTGAAGACCCATATTAGATACTCTTGAGTGTTGGCCACTGGTGTACCACTATTCCAAAACTAAGGGGAGGCAATCCGTGATATACTCTTGTTATTCATTACACACTTGTTATTCATTACACACTTGTTATTCATTGTACACTTGGTATTATTTATTACCTACTTGTCATTCATTAACACTTTTATTCATTACACACTTGTAATTCATTACACTTGTGTTATTCACTACGGACTTGTTTTTCATTATACTGGTATTTTTTATTAAACACTTGTTTTTTGTTACACACTTGTTATTCATTACACACTTGTTATTCATCACACTTGTGTTATTTATTGCACACATGTTACTGTAAAGTGCTGTGTAAAGTGGTCATTCTGTAAAGAAGTGTTGTGGTGTATTCTCTTTCTTCTGTAAAGCTCCACTATCAATCACTGTAACATGTTGTTTGTGGTGTCACTACTGTATATGTCCATTGTAGTGTACAGAGTTGTTGAGATCAGGCATGCTCCAGTCTACCCAGCTGTAAATGGGTAACTCACCCTAGTCCTGAGTTAGGGAAGGCAAAGGCAGCTGTAAGCAGTAGTTTCCCTCTAAGGCTCCAGGGGAAGCAGGCCCTAAACTTGGTCAATTCAACCGACGCAGGATGGTGTAGATATGGAGTAGAAGTGTAGAGTGTGATTAACGCGAATGGTGTACTGTTCGTGTTCTGACCAATCTAAACACTCATTCACTTGTGTCTACAAGGCACCAATGCAGACTGCTGGAATCTTTGTTTACACAGTTTATTTAGACGCACACACTGGGGCATAACGAGTAAATCATGGGTACAGGTTGACACATCAATTTGCAGGCATACATAGTAGATCCGAAGTCATGACACATTCATAAATAATGGGTAGTACATCAATAGCTTCCAATGTCATGATACATAATGGCCGCATCCCCTATCTGACTAAGCGCGTCAGTGAAGGCGGATCGGTAAGTAACTAAAGTTGCTTTATGTTCACAGTTTATATCATATTATGAAACCATGGAAGGGGTTTCTATCAAAATTGAGATCTCCTTGCCACTGTCCGAATAGTAAGATACATGCCCCGTTCTTTGGACAGTGATTCAAAAATACGATGACAGGAATGTAACATGGCCGCCTTCCTGAGTTGTCGCTCACTCGCTCACAGGAGGGTATATATATAAGCCAAAGTTAATTTGAAATACATATGAATAATTTCTTAAAGTTCCTCCATACAGATCTACAGTAATCCAGT
The DNA here is from genome assembly GCA_024509875.1 of Oreohelix idahoensis. Classification (NCBI taxonomy): domain Eukaryota; kingdom Metazoa; phylum Mollusca; class Gastropoda; order Stylommatophora; family Oreohelicidae; genus Oreohelix; species Oreohelix idahoensis. The sequence goes on along the minus strand of JAMPIV010018259.1, from coordinate 89,379 downwards.
TACTTCACGTAGACATAACTACTGTATGGAAGCCCGTCATCTTCGTCGATACAACCATGACCCTAGCGTTGCGAAGCACAAAATTCCAGCTAGGTCTAACCGACAGGAGATCATCAAAAATAGGGTCTGGAATTACCTGGAGTCCGAATCATACATGGTACCGTACATTAGGAGAGTCTCTAACACAAGCTCTAGTAGAGACACAATCTCCTACAGAAGAAAAACCACTTCGTAAATCATTTTTACTGAAGAATCTACCAGCCCTGGAAAATGCGTAACCGCCATTGTAAACGGTACCTCGGAACTCATCACGACTTGTCAAGACAACTCCTACTTCCGCTAGAGCGGCATAACAAGAATATAGTCCTGCCTACCCATCAAAAATATACAATATAGGACTGATTCTACTTGTACTAATAATATGTAATACATATGAATTCAGGCCATAAACATAATAAGCAAATTAATATATTTTCTGGCCCTAACAAATAAGTACGGACATGGGTGTCATATCCATGCGCCGAATCAATATCAAGAACGATTACTCCTATGATCAAAAGTGTAAATCAATCATGAGTTATCTAGCTTTACTATAGACAGCATTTTCATACACAAATGAATGAATGTCTATATCTTTTCCATCTTAAATAGCCATATCGATTTTTGTAATATGTGCGTCAAAATATGCACGCAACAGTTACTCATTACATATTTATCAATCATTACACATTTATCAATCATTACACACTTGTTATTCATTATACTCTTGTTATTCATCACACTTGTGTTATTTATTACACACATGTTATTCATTACACATTTATCAATCATTACACTCATGTTATTTATTACACATTTATCAATCATTACACACTTGTTATTCATTACACACTTCTTATTCATTACACACTTTTTATTCACCATCCACTTGTTATTCATTATACAAGTGTTATTCTTTATACGCTTGTTTTTCATTAAACGCTTCAGTTTATCTGGTCTCTCTGTGGTTTTCTTATCTGTTCCTTCATATTTCAGTTCTCACATGTTCTGTACACTGTTTCACTGCCCTCATCCACACCCTATTCTCTAAGGGCATCACGTTAGTGCTTGACAACTTGGAACTTTATAAACAACAGCACTCAAAAGGCATATCGCACACAAAAATTAAGACGAAAACAATATGATAAGTGTGGGCACTGTTGTACAGACAGATCAGTTCAGATCAGCTGCCTTATTTGCAATGAAGGCTGGCTGCAATGGATCTCCAAGTTCTCTCTTGCCTAGATGGCACATTGTCTTTATCGAACCACTAGACGGAACAGTAAAAGTGTGTGTCACAGTTCATCATGATCATTGTCTTCATCGAACCACTAGACGGAACAGCAAAAGTGTGTATCACAGTTCATCATGATCATTGTCTTCATCGAACCACTAGACGGAACAGTAAAAGTGTGTATCACAGTTCATCATGATCATTGTCTTCATCGAACCACTAGACGGAACAGCAAAAGTGTGTGTCACAGTTCATCATGATCATTGTCTTCATCGAACCACTAGACGGAACAGCAAAAGTGTGTATCACAGTTCATCATTGTCTTCATCGATAGACGGAACAGCAAAAGTGTGTGTCACAGTTCATCATGATCATTGTCTTCATCGAACCACTAGACGGAACAGCAAAAGTGTGTATCACAGTTCATCATGATCATTGTCTTCATCGAACCACTAGACGGAACAGCAAAAGTGTGTGTCACAGTTCATCATGATCATTGTCTTCATCGAACCACTAGAACGGAACAGTGTATCACAGTTCATCATGATCATTGTCTTCGTCGAGCCACTAGACGGAACAGCAAAAGTGTGGTATCACAGTTCATCATGATCAATTGTCTTCATCGAACCACTAATGGAACAGCAAAAGTGTGTATCACAGTTCATCATGATCATGTCTTCATCGAACCACTAGACGGAACAGCAAAAGTGGGTGTCACAGTTCATCATGATCATTGTCTTCATCGAACCACTAGACGGAACAGCAAAAGTGTGTATCACAGTTCATCATGATCATTGTCTTCATCGAACCACTAGACGGAACAGCAAAAGTGTGTATCACAGTTCATCATGATCATTGTCTTCATCGAACCACTAGACGGAACAGCAAAAGTGTGTGTCACAGTTCATCATGATCATTGTCTTCATCGAACCACTAGACGGAACAGAAAAAGTGTGTATCACAGTTCATCATGATCATTGTCTTCATCGAACCACTAGACGGAACAGCAAAAGTGTGTGTCACAGTTCATCATGATCATTGTCTTCATCGAACCACTAGACGGAACAGCAAAAGTGTGTATCACAGTTCATCATGATCATTGTCTTCATCGAACCACTAGACGGAACAGCAAAAGTGTGGGTCACAGTTCATCATGATCATTGTCTTCATCGAACCACTAGACGGAACAGCAAAAGTGTATATCACAGTTCATCATGATCATTGTCTTCATCGAACCACTAGACGGAACAGTAAAAGTGTGGGTCACAGTTCATCATGATCATTGTCTTGTTCGATCCCTGCAGAGCATAGAGCTATCACTGTAGCTGTGTCCTTACATACACTAAACATTTATATACTCTTGATGCGGTGGTTTTTATAGCAATTTGTGTTATATGGTGAGGTTGCCGCCCTTTATGCACAATTCGTTTATATCCCTGAAGGTGCAGTAATCACATTCTTTTTTTATTGTTTCATCAGAGACCCCCAGGTATCTACAAGGAGTCGGGGGTCGAATCGGGGCAAGAAAAATGGTTGTCTACAGTGGATAAGTTGGGGCTTCAGCGTTTATATCCTAATGAAACGTGTGACTCAAAGCTGAAGAAAAGAAACCATCTGTTCTGAGACGCTGTGTCTTTTCTGGCAGAGGTTCCTTGCAATGGGTCAGGCTGTAATTGTGTAATTTTGTCCGTGGGTTAGCGAACAAGAGAGACTAACTCATGTATATGTTATCATCGGACACGTTACGAGAGATAGTTCAGACTGAGCACATGGAAGATAGCATAACTGATTTCTTCCTTATTAACGTCTTGTGCCTTTGTCGTTACACGACAGCAATTAAAGAAGTCTGAAGTAGACCGTCAACTTTCGAGGGGGGAGAGGGGAAGATGTGGTTATATGAGAGCAGTGACTGACGCGCGGATCGTTCAACTTTATGAGACAGATGAATGTGGTTGTATGAGAGCGATAAGAGAAGCTTGACAATGGCCGTCAACTTCATATTAGAAATAGAAATGGTTATAGAAGAGCAATGAGAGACGCCTGAGACAGACCGTCAACTATGAGAGATATACATATGATGAGAGTGATGATAGAAGTCTGAGACAGACCGTCAACTATGAGAGATATAGGTCTGATGAGAGCGATGATAGAAGTCTGAGACAGACCGTCAACTATGAGAGATATAGATCTGATGAGAGCGATGATAGAAGCCTGAGACAGACCTGTAACTTTATGAGAGAAATATTTACGATTATTGGTTTAGTTTTGTTTTAAGGACTATCTTCATTGCACACGGACAACTCCATCAGTGCTCCGATCTCCTCCCTTAGATAGCACAAGGAGGATCTCAGCACAGTGCACGAACTCCATAGCACCAACGAGAATCTTAATGTGTGTATTTAGGAATCACACATTCTATAAATATTTTTGTGAAAGGTAGGTTTCTAATTTTAAAATTTTGCCAAGGGCAGCGGCCTTACAGCCTATTCTTAACGATTTCCAATTGCCATGGGATTTTTAACGTGCGCAACTTGCACATGGGACCTCCTATTTTTTGGCCCTGATCCGAGAAGACTAAGCATCCGATCTCACTACCTAGGAGACCGAGGGAGTGTGACATCATTTGGACCACTGGTTCTAAAAAAACATTTCCAGAAATTACATTCTGGGAATCGAACCCGGTACCTCTAGAATTCGAGGCGGACGCCATACCTCTTGACCACTGCGACTCCGGTATCTATGATGATAGGACAGCGAACAAAGAAGAGGACTTTACCTACAAACAAACCATCTCATTCCCTATTAATGCAATAAAATATTGCTCTCAACGTATCTCTAGCGAGACATAATTTATTACAGTTCGCATGCACTTCATTCGATGTGCCATTATGTTTCATTTTCCTAGCCATGAAAAAGAAGACACACTGAGTATAGATCAAGTCTTGTGGGTAATCTTGATATTTAAATTCCAGACGTGTATGTTATCAGATATGAAAGCGGTGTATTTGGTAGTTCACGGATACATGATTGATTGTTCAAACAATGCATTGGTCTTACACATTTTTACCTCTTGAATTGCGATAGTCACTAAGGCAACAATAACAACAAAAATGTACCAAAACGTAACAATGGCAACAGTGACTCAACAGAATTACTACTATCACAACTGTACTACTACTAGTGAGATTCTGATTGGCTAACTGGTTAGAACGCTTTCCCCTCGCTGCACAGTTTTCCACACCTTGTAGAGTCACGATCCAGTCTAGCAAGCTGCAAGTGAATACTTGACTCTGCTCTTTAGTTGATGAAGACAAAGGCAGAGTGTAAAGGAAAAGGTCAAAATCTTTCTGTGTTTCTTCTGATCTTGTCATACCACTTGTCATACCACTTGTCATACCACTTGTCATACTACTTGTCATACCACTTGTCATACCGCTTCAATCCTTCTATTTTCTCAAACACTGATTTATGACAGCTTGTAGCTTTTTAGTATGTTTATTATATATATATATATATATATATATATATATATATATATATATATATATATATATATATATATATATATATATATATATATATATATATATATATATATATATATATATATATAGCCTATATATATAGCCTATATATATAGCCTATATATATAGCCTATATATATAGCCTATATATATAGCCTATATATATATATAGCATATATATATGCTATAATATATGCTATATATATATATATATGCTATATATATATATATATATATATACAGCATATATATATATAGCATATATATATAGCATATATATATATAGCATATATATAGCATATATATATATATAGCATATATTATAGCATATATATATATGATATATATATATATATATATATATATATATATATATATATGCTATATATATATATGCTATATATATATATATATATATATATATATACTGTACACTTCTATGGCACGCGCCTCAAACAGCCTCTGACAACCAAGTCCAGCTCCCGGCCTTCACGTGTGGCTCAATTTGAGCCCGGCGGAACTGTTTCCACTGACGGGAGAAGGGGCAAAGGCGAGCGACTGGCGCCTTAAAACCAGCAGCTTCGGGCAGATAGGGCTCGTGATCCTTGGTTGGTAGCTTATCTAAGAGAAGGAACTCTGAATTCAAACCACCGCTGCCTTGCGGGAATATCCATTTATGGAATTGGCTTCGGGAGTAAACCCTGAGGATAAATCCGGAGTCGGAGTCCCTAAGGCAGTCTAATGTCGATTCGATATTATTCTGGCAACTCCTGCGACATGGCTGGTACCAAACTGTATCGGCTACTGCCGTTCCTTTGGATCTACCAGCTGTGTGGAGAGGGAGAACATGCTGCATGGGCAACAGCTTGATCTCCATATAACTGTACCCAAGCTTGCGCCCTGGAGAGGACACTCCAGCTTTACCCTATAGGTGTCGGCAAAACACGGGAAGTAGCAGTTACCGGTTATAAGCATTTTGCCCAATTGGCGTAGGGCATGGCGCCAGGGGCTACTTCCGACAGTGGGAGAGGTTCTAGGATCTCACTGGACAGCTACCGCCCGCTTCAAGCTGGGCAGCCCCCAGTCAATAAGGTGTTGTCCCGCCACTGTCTGCTTTCCCCATTAGGTGCATGGGGATTAGGGTCAAACCCGAACTGTGGACAGAAAATTTTGCACCAAGCAATTATCGAAAAAATAGAAATAAGCAAACTCTCAGATTGGGATGCTGGAACGTCCGGACTATGTTGACTGGACTATCCGAAAACCTACAGGATGTAAACGATGTAAGGAAGACAGCCATAATTAATGAAGAGCTTAAACGACTTCAGGTGGATATAGCTGCACTTCAGGAAACGCGCCTGGCGGGCTCTGGAACGGTGAGCGAGAAGGACTACACATTTTATTGGCAAGGGAAAGATCTTAATAAAGCTAGAGAACACGGAGTAGGTTTTGCGGTCAAAAAATCGCTAACTAAAATGGTTGAACCAGGCGAGAATGGATCAGAACGCCTGTTAACGCTCCGCCTGCAAACTAGCACAGGTCCCATCACCCTTGTCAGTGTGTATGCTCCTACTCTGTACTCTGCCTCAGAAGCTAAAGATGAGTTCTACGAGAATCTAACAGCAATTATCAAAAGCATACCTAGGCAAGAACAGCTTGTTCTCCTTGGTGACTTTAACGCTAGAGTGGGTGCCGATAATGTTTCATGGCCTTCATGTCTGGGCAGGTTTGGTATTGGCAAGATGAATGAAAATGGACAACGGCTCTTAGAGTTGTGCGTCCACCATGACCTCTGCGTGACCAACACCTACTTTCAGACAAAACCCCAGCATAAGGTGTCATGGAGACACCCACGATCCAAGCACTGGCACCAACTTGACCTGATTCTCGTCAGAAGGCCACTCCTCAGGTCTGTGCTCTCCACGCGCTCGTACCATAGTGCAGACTGTGATACAGATCACTCCTTGGTTTGCTGCAAAATCAGAGCACAACCAAGAAAACTCTATCGTGTCAGACATGAAGGGAAACCACGCATTGATACCAGCAAGATGTCAGACCCTTTCATGATCGCTCAATTCACTGCGACCTTCGAGAAAGTGCTCAGTAGCCCTCAGCATGGTGATACTATTACAGAGAACTGGGAGCATCTACGGAACACCATTCAAAGTACTGCACTTGCCACCTTTGGTAAGAAAACAGCGAAGTCAAATGACTGGTTTGATGCTTCATCAGATGTGATGGCACCTGTCATTGAAGCTAAGCGCAGTGCTATGAATGAATACAAACGTTCACCGAGTGCCAGAACCCTACAGATCCTGAGGGCTACGAGAAGCAAAGTTCAACAGACTGCTCGACGCTGTGCAAATGACTACTGGCTCCAGCTCAGTGAGAGCATCCAGATCGCAGCGCAAACAGGCAACATTAAACAAATGTATGACGGTATAAAGAAAGCACTTGGCCCCCATAAAAGTAAGACGCCACGCTAAAAACCATCAGCGGAGAAAAGCTAACCGATAAGGGTAAGCAGATGGAGAGGTGGGTCGAGCACTACTCTGAGCTTTACGCTAGAGATAATACCGTTACGCCTGCAGCCCTTGATGGTGTCAACAGTCTGCCAACTATGGAGGAGCTGGATGCCGAACCAACATTAGAGGAACCCAGCAAGGCCATTGATAGCTTGGCCTCTGGCAAAGCACCAGGCAGTGATGGGATTCCTCCTGATTTAATCAAATGCTGTAAGAGCACGCTATTACATCCCCTGCATAGGATGCTGTGCCAGTGCTGGGAAGAGACAACTATTCCTCAAGACATGCGAGATGCCAAGATTGGAACACTGTATAAAAATAAAGGAGACAGAAGTGATTGCAATAACTACAGAGGCATCTCTCTTCTTAGTATTGTTGGTAAGGTTTTTGCCAAAGTCATCTTAATGCGACTACACAAGTTAGCTGAGCGCATATATCCAGAGTCACAGTGTGGATTCCGAGCTGGCAGATCAACAACAGACATGATCTTCTCTCTCCGCCAGCTTCAGGAAAAATCAAGAGAGCAGAAAAGACCATTATATATCGCCTTTATAGACCTCACAAAAGCATTCGACCTGGTTAGTAGGGATGGACTCTTTAAAATCCTCCTGAAAATAGGCTGCCCTTCTAAAATGCTGGAAATGATAAAGTCATTCCATGACGGCATGAAGGGAACAGTCCAATATGCTGGAAGTACGTCACAGCCATTTGATATACGAAGTGGCGTTAAACAAGGCTGTGTTCTGGCTCCGACCCTCTTCGGAATCTTTTTTGCCTTACTCTTGAAACATGCATTCAGAGATGCAACTGAAGGAATATGCTTTCACACTAGGTCAGATGGCCGTCTGTTTAATCTTTCAAGGCTGAAGGCAAAAACAAAAATCAGAAGGGTCACTATAAGAGACTTGTTGTTCGCTGATGATGCTGCAGTCGTCACTCAAAGCCAACATGAGCTTCAGAGCTTGATGAATCGCTTCACTAAAGCATGCAAGGACTTTGGCCTCACAATAAGTCTAAAGAAAACGAATGTGCTGAGTCAGGATGTGGGTGCTGCACCAGTTATCACTATCGATAACTATGAATTGGCAGTGGTGCACCACTTCACATACCTAGGGTCTACCATCAATGACAAACTCTCACTGGATACAGAAATCGACAGCCGCATTGGCAAAGCTGCAGCTACCTTTGCCCGCCTCACATCGCGTGTTTGGGGAAACTCTAAACTCACAATGAAGACCAAAGCTGCGGTATATAATGCCTGCGTCACCAGCACACTCCTATATGGCAGCGAGACCTGGACGACGTATGCTAAGCAAGAAAGAAGGCTCAATACCTTCCATTTGCGGTGTCTACGCCGCATCCTCGGCATCTCGTGGAAAGATAAAGTGACAAATGTCGAAGTGTTGTCACGTGCTGGCCTTCAAAGTATGTATACGCTTCTTAGACAGCGCAGACTTCGCTGGCTTGGCCATGTTCGCCGCATGGATGATGGTCGCATCCCAAAAGATATCTTCTACGGACAATTAGCAGATGGCAAGAGAACAGTTGGGCGACCACAGCTGAGGTTCAAAGATGTGTGCAAGAGAGGTATGAGGGCACTGGACATGGATCCAGCAACATGGGAGGATAAAGCTGCCGATCGCACTAAGCGGCGATGCTATTTACGGCGCCACCTCAGATTTGGCGAAGAGAGGCTCACACAAGAAGCAGAGGTGAGGAGAAAACGTCGAAATAAGCAGGAAAATAAGCAGCTGAGGGCTGTCACCTCAGGGGCGCATTCCCATAGTCAGTTATGACTGAAGGGGCTATTATTATTATTATTATTATTATTATTACTGTTCAAAAAAAGAAACGCAACTTTTTTGGTGTTACTTTTATAAAAGATACTCGCGGATTGGACATCAGTCAACCTATCGTTTGTGTCCACCTGGTCATTAACTTCTCGTGATAACCTGAATTGTACTCACCTCATGATTCGTGAGGTTATGAAAGAGGTCAAGGTCAAAACAATATTTTTGACAATAACTCGTTACAGGTTCATGAGAATCCCGTGAAACTTACTGAACACAAAACTCTCTGACCATATTATTGAATGCCTATAAAAGATTTACGCTCCTCGAATAAATTTTGTTGACAATTCAATGCGCAAGTATATCTCATCTCACTACAGAACAACCGACTCATCATCATTGGACGTTTACAGACTGGACAGTCACAAAGTGAAGTGGCCAGACAATTTAATGTAGTTAGAAGCACCATTAGTCGCCTTTGGAGGCGATTTCAAGAAACTGGCTCAGTGGCAGACCGGCCGCGCAGTGGAAGACCCAGAGTCACAACTCCTGCCGAAGACCGCTTCATACGGCTGCGTCACCTCAGGAATCGACTTGCATCTGCGTCCTCCACAGTCCAGTCAATGTCAGCAGCTCGTCGAATTTCAGATCAAACGGTCAGGAACCGGCTGCACGACTATGGTCTTTGGGCTAGAAGACCCTACAGAGGTCCTGTTCTTACGGACCGGCATCGCCAGAACCGACTGCAGTGGACGAACCAGCATCGTCAATGGACCGTTGGGAATGACTGGAGACGGGTTTGGTTTAGTTATGAATCATTTTTTGTGCTCCAGCGTGTCGCGAGGTGTTTTGAGGAGATAGGACAGCTTGAAGGGAATGGAAGAATAAAGATAATAATGTCTTATTGATAGCTTCCGAGTTTGAAGAAAACTGCCTCTCCTCGGGAAATAGTGTACAAGAAATTTACTTAAAAGAGAATTCTGGTGACACTAAACAAGATATTTTCTGGACGATAAATTCTTCCTCAGGAATCCTACAAAAGGACTGTGTAAAGCACATAAGGTTGAGAAAGAGATGTTGGTGTCCAGCCACATTTAAAATATCCCGACCCAATAGAAGTTAATTTAATTATGGCTGAGCCCCCAGGGTGTAGATTTATATTTAAAACAAAATACAACCCAAATAAAGTTAACAAGAAAAATAACAACAGACTCTGTTATGTAAAGTTGGATAAAAGGGTATGGAATCTTACATTTCTTTATATACATATAAATATGAAAAAAAGTTTAGCTCTACTGTTTATAAAAAAAATCAACTAGTGTGGTCATCACTTGGACCAGAGATCTTTTCTATGGTAGTGTTGCTGGTAGGTGTTAATACTCATCTCCTCAAGGACTGTATTAGCTGCTGAGATGATTTGTGTTCGGACTCTCTTGGTTTGGTCTGCCCCAGCAGGTTGGTCTCATAACAGTTAATGGGTTCAGAGGGTGTCAGAGTTTGCTTCCCTGGACTCAGTGCACATCACAGATAAGGATGAGGTAAGTCACCTCTGCTGAATACCTCTTCTGCTTATGGGATGTGTGGTATGGTTACTGGGTGATAGGATATGGTTGGGTAAGGGTAATCTTTGGTACCATGGACTTGTACCCTGGACCTGGTTTAGGTATCTGGTAACCGCAACTTGGGTTAGTACTTGGTAACCGCAACCTGGTTTTGTACTTTGTAACCGCAACCTGGGTGGACTGGAAACAATTTACATCCCATTAGTGGTTTCAAGAGCAGTCATCACCTAAGTCTGATGGCCGGTAAGCGTCCATCAGAAATTAAATTAACACAAGGTTAACTATCATTCCGTAACAATGTATGAACTACCACGTCTTAACTGACATTATAGCGTATCTTGAGTTCTCAGTCTCTATCTGGCTGTCTGCTTATTTACAGCAGTGGTTTTCCCCATGTGGGCAATGAGTTTCACAAACTGTGAGGTAGGGGCTGGGGTCATCACATGGTTGAGAACCACTGGTTCACCTAGTGCCCATAGAGCAGTATTTTAATTCTGGGGTCACTGTCAACAATGGTTTGAGAACCACCGGGTAATAGTTTCCTATGCTGCTTTAACTTGGTGGGGTGTCATTGCTGCCAAGGTCTGAGAACCAATGATTTACATTCTTGCTTACTCGAGCAGTAAATCATTTGGAGGGTAGCCATGGTCTCAAGGCTTGAGAACTGCTGACTTACATTTTGTCAGTCAAGTGGTAAATTCATTAAATAGCTAAATAATTGCAAGCATTCTTAAAGTCCTGGTTCCTGTAGCAAATAACATTCATATACTGATAATAAAATAGTTCTTCAATCATACATAAAATAGTTCTTCAATCATACAACATGGTATATGCATAGGATTGCATTAAATACATGTAAAGAACCTTCCATAATGAAAAACACATTAATGTCCCTTATGTGACAAAGTGAGAAGAAGTGATTGAGAACACTGTTATCAAGTTTGTAGTCTTGGCAGAGAACACAGAAGCCTTATAAGAAATAGAAAATAGAAGAACCACTAATACACTTCTATTTTGCTTGGGTCAATATGCAAATCTCAAAGTAACAACACTAATATAACATCATATTATTTAACACTGTCTTATTTCTGCCAGGCTGTGAAATAAAGATCAGTGATTAATTAGGTCTAGGACCTCAGCAAACTCATACATTAGTTTGATGGATCTGTAAAGATGCAAATAACCATTATTGTCACTGAAAAGGGAAATGCATTTAAACTTTAACAAAAAGTTACTGCAATAGCAAGCTGTTGATAAACATATGATTATGCATGTTATAAAATCAGCAGTATTAGATCTACTTACTTTGCTCAACGAATTCACTAAGGATATTTTGCAACAAGTACAAAGTAGCCTCGACCGAGGCCCATACAATCACATCTGCTTCGAAAGATGGTTACAAGAAGAATGACTTATAATTCCCTCCAATTCCAGGATGAGACCCCCGGGCAGGGATGGGCTGTGTCTTGGGTGGCCTTGTGTGGCATTGTTGCAAATACTATTCTGGTCCCAGGGGTATTAAGTTACCTTCGTTAACTCGCCATAGTATCCACTGTGTACATGTTTGCAGCGGCAGACAGGGTTTCTGCCTCTTTCTCTGATTTACGTGTGTCCTGTACGTGACTTCCGGTCTGTTCGTAGGACTGATTTTCACCTTTTCAAGTGGAAAGACTTAGGCTGCCCAAGGGAATAATTTATTACCTTATGGCCGTGAATCCGCTAGCGAATAGTGAAATCTAAGACTAGCAAGAGAGAGAGACTTTTGGTTTCTTGTCAAATGATAGGAGAAATTCGTAGAGGGAAAAAATAATAGACAGAAGAAAAGAAGTCGGGGAGAGTCGTTCCACGACAAAGCGACACGATAGACGGAGAAGAGTTTACCGCAGAGTCCATGAGCGCTAGGCCCAGAACAGCGTTGATGAGGCTCCTCCACATGGTGGTGGAGGTGTACTGATGTGGGGAGCGATCAACTTCATGGGAAGAAGTGACCTGGTGCAAATTGAAGGACGCCTGAATGCCCAACGATACGTCGCTGAAATTCTTCGTCTTCACGTCCTTCCACTTCTGGCTGCACGAGGGTCGATTTTTCAGCAGGATAACGCTCGACCTCATGTGGCACAACTCACTACCCAGTTCCTCGCTGACAACAACGTCCAGACCATTCCGTGGCCAGCCATGTCATCAGACATGAACCCCATAGAACACTTATGGGATGAACTCGACAGACGACTCCGCCAGCGAGACGTGGCTCCAGCCAATCTCCGACAGTTGTCTCTTGCATTGCGGGAAGAGTGGGCAGCCATCCCACAACAACAGATCCAACGGCTAATCGGATCCATGTCAAGGAGATGTCGTTCTCTGATAGAGGCCAGAGGAGGCCATACACCTTACTGAAACGGAGGCCTCAGTCGCAAAGAATAAAAGTCCAAACCAAATTTAATGAACATCATTTCATTGTTAAAGTCTGAAAGTTTCTTCATGCCAAGATTGAAACATTAATTCCGTAAAATAAAATTTTGGTACAAGTTTGAAATTTGGTGTCAATTACCACTGCAATAATGTTGCGTTTCTTTGTTTGAACAGTATATATATATATATATATATATATATATATATATATATATATTATAATATATATATATATATTATATATATATATATATATATATATATATGAATCACACGGTAACTTCCGCTGTTGATATTCACTGTTCCATTTTACAAAAACATAATACATTATGTGTGTTTAGAATCTTCTAGTTGACATTTTTTTAAGTTCATGGTGGAAGTTCAATGCGCTGTTTTTTTTCTTTGTTTTTTTTTTTTTAAGGAGTAATATAAAAATGGGATAATTTTAAAAAACGCATATTTAAGAAATGGAAATAATGTACACACACAAACAGTTCGTACTTTAAACTCCAAAATAACCCAATTTGACAAGTTCTTTCGTAAGTGCAGAACCACATCTACTATGGAGCTAATTAAGCTTGAACTTCAAGGCCCCCAAGCCCAGTTGTCTCTATAATACGTTTTTCCCATCCCCCAATACTTTTTTTTCTATAAAAGAGGCCCCTCCAAGAGTTCAAGCTTCAAAGTCCCCAAAATGTAGATCCGCCACTGCATAAGTGTAATTTAAACAAAATAAATTGTGTAATATATTTTGGCACCCCCTCTCAAGAAGTTGACCCCTGCGGACGTACTGCTTGCACAGCAAAGAACCGGTCCTGGTTACAGATACCATATATTGTACTTAAAAACCACCAGGGCTTAAACAAAGTGTATTTATCAAATAATTAAAAATTATCATAATTTCGTGTTATACATCATCATCTTCAGCAGTCTGTAGCACGTGACAGAAGAAACAACAGAAAATGAAGAATAGGAAGAACATTAAAAGAATGTGATGATGTTGATAACTGTGATGTTGTTGATAACTGTGATGATGTTGATAACTGTGATGATGTTGATAACTGTGATGTTGTTGATAACTGTGATGTTGTTGATAACTGTGATGATGTTGATAACTGTGATGTTGTTGATAACTGTGATGATGTTGATAACTGTGATGATGTTGATAACTGTGATGATGTTGATAACTGTGATGTTGTTGATAACTATGATGATGTTGATAACTGTGATGTTGTTGATAACTGTGATGTTGTTGATAACTGTGATGATGTTGATAACTGTGATGTTGTTGATAACTGTGATGATGTTGATAACTGTGATGATGTTGATAACTGTGATGTTGTTGATAACTGTGATGATGTTGATAACTGTGATGTTGTTGACAACTGTGATGATGTTGATAACTGTGATGATGTTGATAACTGTGATGTTGTTGATAACTATGATGATGTTGATAACTTGATGTTGATAATGATGATGTTGATAACTGTGATGATGTTGATAACTGTGATGTTGTTGATAACTGTGATGTTGTTGATAACTGTGATGTTGTTAGTGGTATTGATAACTGTGATGTTGTTGATAACTGTGATGATGTTGATAACTGTGATGATGTTGATAACTGTGATGTTGTTGACAACTGTTATGATGTTGATAACTGTGATGATGTTGATAACTGTGATGATGTTGATAACTGTGATGTTGTTGATAACTGTTATGATGTTGATAACTGTGATGATGTTGATAACTATGATGATGTTGTTGATAACTGTGATGATGAGTGCAAAGCACAAGCGAATACTTAGAAATAGGATGTATATATAAGTAATTTTGTTCTTGTTCATAACATAAGTTAATTAATATGAAACAAATATAAAGGTATGTTATCAGGCACCCTGCGTGTAATAAATCATAACATAAGTGCATGATTTATTTACAAGTTAATTTATCCTGGCGCATGACTTAAGTGCATGGTTTATAAACAAGTTAATTTGTGCTGGTGCGTGACTTAAGTGCACGATTTATATACACGTTAATTTATCCTGGCGCATTACTTAAGTGCATGATTTATAAACAAGTAAATTTGTGCTTTTGCATGACTTAAGTGCAGGATTTATATATAAGTTAATTAATCCTGGCGCATGGCTTAATTGCATGATTTATATACAAGTTAATTTGTGTTGGTGCGTGAATTAAATGCACGATTTATTTACACGTTAATTTATCCTTGTGCATGACATAAGTGCATGATTTATATACAAGTTAATTTGGGCTGGTGCGTGACTTATATGCACGATTTATATACACGTTAATGTATCCTGGTGCGTGACTTAAGTGCAAAATGTATACATAAGTTAATTTGTGCTAAGGAGCCGCGGTAGCATAGTGGTTAGTGCACTGGCTTCCTAGCGCAGTGGTCTATGGTTCGATCCCCAGATGAGGTGGGAATTTTTTAGGCCACAAACGGCTCCTGGGTCTACCCAGCCCCAAATGGGTACCAGAGCAACTCTGGGAAGGTTAAGGCGGCCGGCGTGATGCCGACCACATCACCCCTAGTGTGCCGACGGTCACGATAATATGGGCCTAACACCATATTCCCAATATGCCTCAATGGGCGTGTAACGGGTTCCTTTACCTTTTTTTTTTTTAATTTGTGCTGGTGCATGACCCAAGTGCAGAATTTATATACAAGTTAATTTATCCTGGCGCATGACTTAAGTGCATGGTTTATATACAAGAAAATTTGTGCTTGTGTTTGACTTAAGTGCAGGATTTATATACAAGTTAATTTATCCTGGCGCATGACTTAGTGCATGGTTTATATACAAGTTAATTAGTATTTGTTTTTGACTTAAGTGCATGATTTATATACAAGTTAATTTATCCTGGTACATGACTGAAGTGCATGGTTTATATACAAGTTAATTTATCCTGGCGCATGACTTGAGTGCATGGTTTATATACAAGTTAATTTATCCTGGCGCATGACTTAAGTGCATGGTTTATATACAAGTTAATTTGTCCTGGTGTGTGACTTAGTTCATGGTTTAGTTCATGGTTTAGTTCATGATTTAGTTCATGATTTAGTTCATGATTTAGTTCATGATTTAGTTTTCGTCGTCTACTTCCTCCTGTTGGGCTCCTTACAGAGTATAAAGCCATAACTGCCGTCTGTCCCTTGGCTAGAAGCCTGAACCAAACGTTGACATTCTCGTGCAGCTGTAGTTTCTGGTGCAGTATGTTTTATGTACTGAGGTTGCCAGTTGTATGCACAATCGCATATTAGTGGCCTTGTGCTTGAGGGCGCAGCAGTCCAATAAAGTTTTTGTATCATTCAGGAGCTACGTGGGGCAAAGTACATGATTTATATTAAGTTAACTTGTTCTTGGTCATAAGTGAAGGTCATTATTTTGTCAAGTGTTTCTCATGTGGAAATGCCATTCACGATTAAGGAAATGTTATCTTCAAAGTTAAACGTCTTAAATAAAAGGTTTCACCTGTGTGTTACCAATGCCCGAAAGTGGAACAAGGGAGAGGAAGAATGCGTTGGCAATGAATAGGTCACACATTTTAAAAAACATGTTTATAGCATTACAACGTTTTGTTGTTTTGTTTTGTTTTTGGCACGCATAGGGTAAGAAAACGAATGAACGAACGATTTTTTTTTTTCAAAGTGCTGAGAATTGGACACGCGGGCCCGTCTGAAATTCTGTTCTTTCTCTCTCTCTCATTTTATGTACAGAATCCAATTTTCTCACATACATTTTATATATTAATTTACAAAATACAACACTGTAACAGTACAATAACATTGTACTCATTTTTTTTACAGAATTTAATTATAATCAAGAAAAAATTGTGAAAATGACTTGACTTTTTTTACTTTTCCGATCCCTTAGGTTACGAAATGTCACTTTTTTCCTTGTGCCGGGTAATGAATGGTACATGTCTTTTTGAATTGCATTGTATCTCCATACATGGTGTTGGTGATGGAGGGGTTTGGTGATAGCAAAAGTTTCCACAGATCTTATTGTGCCAGGCATTTCAGGAGTTGGTCTGCTACTGTTTCTTCGTCCTGTCTGTTACAGTGATTGCAGTTGCAGTGTGGTGTATGATCTGAGGTCACTCTGTGTAAATGCTTGTTGAGGGGTACGTGTCTTGCTCTCAACCTGAAAATTATAGTTTAAAGGACATAAGTCATCATTAAAACATGCATACAATATGTCGTAGATTTTTGATAGGGGAATTAAGACTAGGGTTGGTCCCTTCTGAATAGATTAGAATAAGTGATAGCCACAGTGAGAGATAATAATAGAAATAGATTTCCACGAGTGAGATGGTAGGAATAATAGAAGCTGTCCCTGAAATCGAGCAATCTTCTCTCTCTCTCTGCCTATCTTCTACAACAGATTTAGAGGAGTCAGACAGTCTATCATAATATATATATTATATATATATATATATATATATATATATATATATATATATATATATATATATATATATATATATATATATATATATATATATCTCCACTCACATACACACACATATAAGTGACGACAGTTAGACGCACACACGTGGGAAAACTATAACAATGATTATATAGATATTTTGGAACGAGCTGACCAACACGCTGATTAAGTTCAAGAGAATTTTAATTATCAGACTAAAAGTCCCTCACAACACATAAAATTTACATCAAGCATATACAAATAGTCATTTAATGAATGAATTGCTGCAAGTATAATAGACCTATTGGTATGATCTTTCCCCTCGATGTATAGCTCACAGTCCCGTTAGAAGAAAAGTGATAGCCCCAAAGAGTCACGGATTCATATGATTTAGTCTAAGATTTCCCTTTAAAGGTATGAACAGACTTGGATACTCTGATCTATCCTAAGGAAGAATATTGTTATCAACAAAACTTGCATAAAGAAAATTTAAGACAGCAAAAATGGGTGCCAAAATACAAGAATAAAGGAATCACTCAGTCCTGCATTCACTTTATTCAGTCAGCCGTGATCACGTGCTTTCAGTCTTACTTACAGCTTTGGTAGCAACTTCTGGAAACACAATTTTTAGGACATGCACATACAGACTCTCCAATGCTAGTCTTGGCCAAGAGAACCCCAGTTCCAAAAAGACGGGTTGAATTCACTGCTTCAGGGAAACGTTTTCTTGGTTATTCTTATTTTGAATGTCTGTTTAAGTCACATTAAAATTGTCCAGGCACGAACGTTAACAGCGAGCACAGTGTCAATAGCTTTGGTTTCTAGAAATGAGGAATGTCAGGTCGGTGCCTTTTCTCAGTATAGGACTTTATTTGGTCACACCACCACTGGTCAAAACTACGTCGGAATGTTACAGATAGTGATATTTACTTGCCACAAGGGCTGAAAATGTACTTGAGAGTTTGTGAAGAAATATGATCTGGCTCAAAGGCACAGTATAGGCATTTAGTCCTTAAAAAACCGTTAGTGAGAGTTGTACTCTGTCTATTTATGGAGACACACGCACTGTCAGACACGTGTTAACTTGTAAACCAACGTGGTTAAAGGTAAAATGTTTCATCTCTCAATTGTACTCAAACGCTGGCAAAGTTGGGTTACCCCGGTTTCACTGAATAAAGAGAAAACAACGTATAAAATACTATACATACTATTCCGCGGTTATAACTTACATTATAAACTGCCAGCGTAGAGCTGGTCTTATCATTTAAATCTCCCGTGAAATAAGTTATATAAATAAAATCAATCATCATGAATTAGAAATACATACGTTTTTCGTCAATACTCAATGATGAATCATAGCAGTTATAAGTTAGTTTAAAATATTCTTGACTGGTTATTAGCAGTTAAATTAAATTTATTATCGCTGCATGAGTTAAGCTAGAAATTATAATTTATTCTGCTTTCCACTGAAACACGTCAACTAGAGAATATAACAGACTTAATATTAATTTCTTCTGCACAGAAATCTAACTAGTAAAATGTAATAAGCGATTTAACACTTCATCACTCGCAAAATACTAGATTATATTTACCTCACCGCAGAACTACTAAGAACTAAATCCACTTCGACCAACTAAATGCCATCTTCTATCAACAGAGATTCTTAGGAATCGAAATTCACTTCGACCAACTAAATGCCATCTTCTATCAACAGAGATTCTTAGGAATCGAACGTAGGTTGTTCTAGTCTTGACTGCAAAGTTACTGAGTGAATGAAATGTAAAACTCCGGTTAAGAAATATGAAATAGACAAATGATCCCACATTATTTCGAACCCCCCCCCCCCCCCACCCCCGTCTTCCCTCTCCTCTTAACACTTACGTAAATCAAGAGATTGCCATAAACTGCCACTTCGCGTCTTTGACACCTCCGTCTAAGAAACTGGCCGTAGAGTGCCGTGTCAGATGGAAATGCTAGACGAATGTCTCATTTCTGGTCGAGTCAGATGGCAGTTTCCACACCTCGCCGAGAACTTTAGCCGTAGAAGCTACGTGTCCGATGGAAATGCAAGACGATATGTCTGCTCTCTTGTCTGACTACACGGATATTTACAGTTTGTCGTCTACCTGCAGCGACTGACATCTGATGTAATAAAATGCGTTATCAGTGTATGAGAAAAACGGTAAAGTCAGAATGGGAAAATATATATAGTCGCAAACGAATGAATGCGAAAACCAGGAAAAGGATAAAAGAGCGATAATAAAGTAGAGGACACGGGTAGAAAAGAAAAGAATATAGAAAATTTATTGATCATAAATCTCTATGCGACACAATATTATATAATGATTTGAGGAAATAATAACTTGCGTGCATGTAATCTGTACTCATGATGAATTTGGAAAGTGCGATTGGATGAATAGTTACTGAGAGGTAGAGGATGACCACATACACAAAAATAATACACCATAAAGAAGAGAATGGAGACATTACGGAAAGAGATTAGAAAGACATGGAAAGACCATGGATGGCACGAGGCAAGAGGATGTAGCGTGGATTTATTGAAGGTCCAATTGGGCAGCCGAGGGGCGAAGAACGAATAGATGAAATATAATTGCTGTGTTAATACCCTGAGGTCGTTCAAAGTTCACATTTCTTATATGGGTGTTCGAGAATGTATTATTGATCTATTCATTTTTGTTACAGTCCGCATAAACAATTCTATGTACGTGTATGTGTGTGCGTGCACGTGATCTGAAGAGGAATTGTATTAATGCAGTGTTTCTCAACTTTTGTACCAAGCCGGGACCATTCAAATAACTTTCAACAATAAGCGGAACCCCTAAGACACATCTGCCGTTGCATTATTGCCAAGACAATTTATCTGTAGAGAGATTATATCTTTATATTTTGCTCCCACGCACGCACACACATACTCATTCAATTGTGTTCTACGAAAAAAGTATTTACATTTTTTTTTAATATCTCGTTTTTTTTTAAAGACTGAAAACATGCTGTATTAAAGGTAGTGAACTATTGTCGCAAGAAACACAACCAAAACAAGATTAAAAACCACACCTAATAAATGTCAAAAACATAATCAAAGATGAACAAAGTGACGCCTAGAGAGACTAAAGGAAAAACATTTGTGTTTTGTTTTACTCTTTGAGTGTATTGTATACGAATTAATTTTCATACAGCGACCCTGCTGTGGTAAAATGGGATGTTATAAATATTTATAGGGGACTTAGTGTACTGACTGAGATCAGCTGTGAAGGTATCTGTATCTAATAGGAGTATTGTTTTACTGATAACCTTACTTGCTACCACATTTATACCTCAGTCAGAATTATTCTGGAATATTGTGATGACTACGTTAAATGTCTAGGGTTATGAAAACGATGAAGTGTAAGTCACAACAACAACAGACAGATAAACCATTTAATTATTCCACAACACTTTACACCACTGTGACTCTCACATACATATAACACTCTATAAGATTATTTTAAATGAGGCAAGTGTTAAAGGTTAAAATTATATGTATTTAGTTCTTTCAATAATAAAGATCCTGATTCAACTACACAGTGAACCAGGAAACATAATAAAATGTAATTACAAGTATTATGTACACAGTTTATAGGTATGATCTTTGTATTTACATATATTATTATTAGTATTCTATGTGTGTGAGTTGTGATGTGGTACTAGGAGGTAATACTGGCTGTTCAATCTATGTTGTTGATTGTCATCACGACTTCAAGTGTTTGTTTCTGTTGGAACTAGTATTGGAGATGTTCTCAGTTCCTGGCATTAAAACAATTACTTGCCCCTCTTTATTTAATACAATGTCAATTTTAGAGGGGGGTACATAATGTTGAGCTCCTCTGGCCACAGAAGCTTATCTTTCGTGATGGCGGCAGGAAAAGACTCCTCTACTCAATTGCTTCACTGTGTTCTGGAGACACCTCACTGGTTGCTATCTGGACCAAGGAGTATGCTGTCAGCCTCTGGATTCAGCAAAACTCAGACCAGGTGCTGCTTCAATAACTAGGACCACAGTCCCTGAAACAAGAAGGTTGTACCTCCTACTTCAGAACTAATGTATACTCTATTTCCACACTGAGCACAATACATAATAAACACTGAGTTCAGAGCGGTAGGCCAACTGCTATCTTCATCTGAAACAATTTACACCAGTATTCTCCTCCCTAATGGTTACTACGCCTCTGCAATTTCAGCTGTAAGTCCTTCTATACAATAAGATAGGTGTCAGTGTACTATTTGGTAATTCCATGTAGGCCTAGGCAGTTAAACTCCTCTCCGACAAGTTTGGTTCAGGTTGGAGCAATATCTAGGCCTGGCCTCATGTTCGCTACTGAACCACACACATATGCAGACATAAATTATCAATTTAAATTCAATTTTCATTAAAAAGATATTGAATATATCAAGCTTACCACCATTCATGGAAATATTACACAGATACGTTGACTAGCGATGAATAATGGCACAAATTATGGCACAAATTCCGATCCGCCTCTGTCCCAGGCTTTTATTTAGAAAAATATGAGCTGGATCTCAACGCACTGTTCCTTTAGTAAGTTTATTTTAAAATGTGGCACTGAACTGACGCTTCTAATTGACTATATTGGCGGGTCTAACCAATCGTGCCATGTTTACCCAAGCGTTTGAAAAAAAGTACCCTTCCATCCGTCTCCCCTAACAACAAAATATAGTATTTATAGTCCGACTAATCGTGTTTAGCCTTACATTTATTTCTATCCAATCAAATAGGATTTAACATGGGGACCTATTTCCCGTACAATGGTGGTTTCAAAATCTGCCACTGAGCGATTCTGATTTTGGTGTTGTCTGACAGCACCACCATTTTATTTTGGCTATAACTTGTTAATTCCTAGACTATTTGCGTAACACTTAACATATTCTTTGTCAGCAAGTCCTAAGGAACCCAAATATATAATTTTAATGGAGCCAGGAGGTGGCGTTCAAAATATGCATTTTCTTCTACCTCCCGTTCACTTCGATCGATGTGGTGTCTGGGTACTGTCAGGCTTTCAAACGTAAACCAGTATAATGTCATGTTTCCCAATAAGCATTTTTCAGGTTTTTAAACATAACTCTCGTATGGGTACTGTTTTTTATCACTGTCGATTTGAAAAAAGTTAGTGCTTCTGGCCTTACGCTTGTTGGGGGGTGGCATTAATACCGCGAGACTGTGGTAGTATTGCCTGCGTTCCTTCGTACATCGCTGTCTCTCTCTTTCTATCCTAAGTTCATCTGTCTTTCCGTTTATGTTAACGTAGTGTAATTAATGTTAGTATTAATTTAGGTCATTACGCGGTGCCTATCTCAAGGTTTTCTTAGAAATGCAGTACACGTTTTATTGTGTTGAGGAAACGCGTGTATGCTGCTATAGGCTTTACTATCAACGTGAAAACGTTACAATTTGCAGACGAAGTAGAAAACAAGGGGGATTTCGAGTACAGTCATTGTGACAGCACTGTTCTTTACCATTCTTCTTTCCTTTCATTGAATTTATTTGTTAGGCTTTACATTTACCTTTTAATTTATATATGTGGATTTAGAATGTTTCACGACAAATTCTCCCCTCTTAAAACAGACGTTATATGTCAGTCTATAATTCTATATACACATAGAGAAATTTATTATTATTTCTGGGGCTTACGGTGATTCTCATCACACGGATGGCGGCTTAAAAAATCCGCTCCCAGATTTTTCTTTCCAGATATATACTCTATGCAAAACTCATATGGCTGCATCAGTAATGACCAACGGAGTTATCTAGAATTTTCATGTCTAGCCTGCGCTAGAAATGACAAGGGTTTGTGATCCGTTTGCAACTTAAATGCCTTCCCATACAGATAAATATTGAATTTCTTTATCGCCCATATTACTGCAAGACATTCTTTTTCGCTAGTTGAGTAGTTGGTTTCAGCTTTATTCAACTTTCTGCTAGCATATGCCACTGGGCTTAATTCCCCATCCAATGCATCTGATTTCTATAGCAGTGTTGCACCTAACCCAATATTACTGGCATCAGTCCTTACAATGAATTCTTGACTTAAGTCAGGTAATTTCAAAATAGGTTTGCTTGTGAGCTTTTCCTTCAATTCCTGGTAAGCTAATTCACATTGTGGTGTCCATGTAATTCGGTCTGGATTTCCTTTACGTGTCAAATCAGTTAACGGTGCACATATGGAATTAAAGTTTTTGATATACTTTTGGTAAAAACCACATAATGAGACAAAGGATCTCACGTCTTTCTTGGTTTGTGGTCTCGGGGCTTTCTTTAGTTTCTCTAAATTCTTGGGGTCAGGAGTCATGTTTCCCTGATAGACTGTGTGTCCCAAGAATTCTAATTCTTTACATCCAACGCAACATTTGGTTGGTCGGGCTGTTAAATTCGCTTCTCTAAGTCGATTAAACAGCATATTCAGAGAATCAATGTGTTCCTCAAATGTTTCTGTTGCTATAAGGATATCATCCATGAAATTTGTGATGCATGGATTATTCAGAGAGTCCAATAATTTTCTCATCATTCTAGAGAAGACACTAGGTGCATTCTTCAATCCAAATGGCAATCTGTTAAACTCATAGTGTCCCTCTGAGGTACTAAACGCTAGGTATGGTCTAACCTCAGGCTTTACTGGAATCTGATAGTATCCTTTACTCAGATCCACTTTTGAGAAATATTTAGCTTTATTTAGCCTAGCAAACAACTGATTTGTATCCGGCAATGGATCCACCTGTCCTTCTGTAATAGCATTCAGTCTCCTGTAATCTATACAGAGTCTATGTTCTCCAGAGGGTTTCCTTAGGAGTACCACACTGGAACTATACGAAGATTCACTGTGTGAAATAATTCCTTCCTTCAACAAATAGTCTATCTCTTCCTTCAAAGCTTTCTCCTTAGCAAAAGGAATCGAATAGGGTTTCATACAGACAGGTGTAGGGTCTATCAGCTTCATATCATATTCCAATAAGTTTGTATGCCCCGGTCGGTCGGTTAACACCTCTGTATGATTATCTAGAACCTGTTGCACTCTCTCTTTCTGATTTTTCGTTAAATGTGTACTGATTTTCACCTGTGCCGCTGTCTCACAGGGGTGTAATGGATATTCAAATGATGAAAGTGGTTCCTTTTTCATCTCCATTGCAATGGACAAGGTCAACAAGTGTGTCTCTTCCTGATGTTCTCTTTCCAAATATTTCTTCAGGAGATTCACATGGTAGATTTTTTCTTTCCCCTTCTTATCTATCTTATAATTTGTTCTAGACACCTTCTCTAGAACTGTATATGGACCTTGCCATCCAATGTGTAACTTATTCTGACTACAGGGGAGAAGAAGCAGTACCTTCTCTCCCACAGCCAAATCTCTGTCTTTAGCTTTCCTGTTATAATAGGCAGCATGTTTCTTCCTGGCTTGTCTCAAGTTTTCATTGGCAAGTTTCCAGCCAGTTTTTAAACGAGTGGTCAGCTCATTCACATATTGGTATGAGGATGTAATATTTTCCTCTGCCTTTTCATCAGTCCACGTTCTTAACAGAGCTTCGAGTGGACCTTTTATTGGCCTTCCAAACAATAATGTTGCCGGGGCCATACCGGTTGAACTATAGGGTACCTCCCGATAAGCAAAAAGGGCGGCGTGAAGGTACTGGTCCCATGTATCTGGTTTTTTGTGTGCCAACTTTCTCAGGATCGACATCAATGTGCCATTAAATCTTTCCAATTGGCCGTTCCCTTGGGGGGTGGTACACACTACAATGGAAGTGTTTGGCCTGGAAGATCCTGAAAACTTCTTCTGTTAGTTTCCCCTTGAACTGAGAGCCATTATCAGTCAAGATTTGATTGGGAAAACCTAACCTTGTGAAAATTGTGAGTAATGCCTCTGCCACATGCTTGGAATCAATCGATGACAGGGCTACCGCCTCTCCCCACATAGAACAAGTGTCCACCAGAGTCAGAATGTAGCTGTTCCTCCTCTTAGTTCGAGTGAGAGGTCCCACAAGATCCACGGCAACTCTCTCAAAGGGTGTTCCCACTATGGGCATTTCCCCCAGAGTTGCTGGTGCAGTCCAATGCTTAGGTGCTACTCGTTGGCACTCTGGACAGGATTTTACATATCGTTTGATATCTTCAGTTATTCCTGGCCAGAAATAGTGACAAGCTATTCGCTGTCCTGTTGCGTTGATCCCCATATGACCACTGAAGGGAATCGCATGCCCTAGTTCCAACACTTTAGTCCTATATGAAGTGGGAAGGACCAGCTGTCCGTGACCATTGGATTCAGATCCAGCCTTCCTATAAATCAGTTTGTTCTTCATATAAAATTCTCCCTTGCCTGGAGGTGTATGAGATTTGGGCAACTTCTTGAAACACGGCTTGAGTGTCTTGTCCTCCGCCTGTGCCTTCCTCAACTCATCTGGATGAGTATTTATTGGATTATCCTCCTCCTTTTTAGACTGTGATCTGGTCTGCACTGTTGCCAATATCACAGGTCTCCTGGGATTCCCCAAGAAGACATATCTACACCCCAATATCAGAGGGTAGATTGGCTCATTTATCACTGCTGCTTTTATGATCCCTTCCACATATCGCGTTTTCACCTTTATCCGGGCGACGGGAAGTGTCATGGTAGCTACATCCTTGGTTGCAGTTTGAATCTCCACTGTTTCTGTGGTGAATTGATCTGCCTGCACCAGGTGAGAACTCACAACGGAATCATAATCTAAACCTGTATCATATAAACACCTTATGGTGACACCATTACAGATGACATCTTCACACACTGGGGGGTGGTATGGTTCCTGTAGTTCCTCAGGTTTGACCTTTTTTCCTTTTTTCCCGATGTCATAGCAGCACAATGAGGAGGTTTCCTTCTACAATGGTCAGTGTCATGATTGTTCATCTTACAATTTTTACACCATCTCTTTCCTTGGTTGAAAGATTTTCTTTCATCATATTTCCTTTCATCGAATTGTGGAGTTTTATTTTTATTGTCATACCGTGGCCTATCAAACTGGTGCTTACCTTTGTTTTGATCTCTAGGATCAAATTTATTAAAGTTCTGTGGTGCCTTAAAATTATCTACCTGTTTCTTCTTATTACCTGATACCTCTGCCTGAGCTGCTTGATACCTTTCAGCAACATTTAGCAACTCACCCAGCCTCTCTGCACCTTGTTCCATGAGAAACTTTCTCAGGTCTGGAGCCATGGACTCTCTTAATTGTTCTATAAGGACCATTTCCTTAAGATCTTGGGTTTTCCCCAGAGAATTCCATTTCTCCAAGTATGTCTCTAACCATGCAGAGAACTGGTGATAGGTTTCACCTGACAGTAGTTTAGCACTCCTAAATTTTTTTCTATAAAATTCTGCGTTCTTTTTGTATCTTAACAAAAGAGCCTGCTTTAGCATGTCATAATTTTCTTGATCACTTCTGTTCATTTTGGCAAAAACTTCATAAGCTGCCGCACGAAGAACTTGAGATAACCTTAAGCTCCACCTTTCTCTCTCTAACCCATACGTGGTAGCTAATAGTTCATACCTATTTAGATAGCTCTCAATATCATCTTCTTTCTCAACAAAATGATCTAAATGAAAATTCATAGCTGAGGTTGAGGCTCCCTGACTAGCAGTGGCATTAGAGGTAAAGGGACTGGCACCATATTCAGGAGCATGGCCTTGAAACTCAAACTCCCTTAGTCGTAACTCATGTTCCCTTTGTAATCTCTTCTTCTCCTTTTCTGCTTCCCTCTCTGCAGCCTGTCTTCTTTCCTCGACTTCCCTCTCTGCAGCTAATCTCTTGTCTTCCCTTTCTGCAGCTAATCGCTTCTCTTCTCTTTCTGCCTCCAATTTCTTAGCCTCAGCCTCAAATTGTAACTTCTTAATTTCTTTTTCAGCCTCTAACCTCTTATCTTCGGCCAACCTTTCAGATTCTAATTTTCTTTCGGCCTCTTTTTCTAATCTTCTTTCTTCCCGTTCAATATATTTGTCACATTCAGCAGTGACATAAGCAATCATAATTTGCCCATCCATTCCTAACTCTTTTGCAGTCTGCACAGCAGCAGATCGAAATTTGGCCAGGTCCGCCATTTTCTAACAGGTAAATGTATATAATGTCTAACTTAACAATACAATTTCTAACTAAATAGCCAATAACCACCACAGGCACTGAGAGCTCAACGTTATTTATTTTCACCCAAGGATACCTTTTTAATTTTTATTATTCCCTGAAGTGAATTACCCCCAATATTTATAATAGGGAAAGATTCAAAATCCCGGACAGGACCCCAATATATGTGGTAAAATGGGATGTTATAAATATTTATAGGGGACTTAGTGTACTGACTGAGATCAGCTGTGAAGGTATCTGTATCTAATAGGTGTAGTGTTTTACTGATAACCTTACTTTCTACCACATTTATACCTCAGTCAGAATTATTCTGGAATATTGTGATGACTACGTTAAATGTCTAGGGTTATGAAAACGATGAAGTGTAAGTCACAACAACAACAGACAGATAAACCATTTAATTATTCCACAACACTTTACACCACTGTGACTCTCACATACATATAACACTCTATAAGATTATTTTAAATGAGGCAAGTGTTAAAGGTTAAAATTATATGTATTTAGTTCTTTCAATAATAAAGATCCTGATTCAACTACACAGTGAACCAGGAAACATAATAAAATGTAATTACAAGTATTATGTACACAGTTTATAGGTACGATCTTTGTATTTACATATATTATTATTAGTATTCTATGTGTGTGAGTTGTGATGTGGTACTAGGAGGTAATACTGGCTGTTCAAGCTATGTTGTTGATTGTCATCACGACTTCAAGTGTTTGTTTCTGTTGGAACTAGTATTGGAGATGTTCTCAGTTCCTGGCATTAAAACAATTACTTGCCCCTCTTTATTTAATACAATGTCAATTTTAGAGGGGGGTACATAATGTTGAGCTCCTCTGGCCACAGAAGCTTATCTTTCGTGATGGCGGCAGGAAAAGACTCCTCTACTCAATTGCTTCACTGTGTTCTGGAGACACCTCACTGGTTGCTATCTGGACCAAGGAGTATGCTGTCAGCCTCTGGATTCAGCAAAACTCAGACCAGGTGCTGCTTCAATAACTAGGACCACAGTCCCTGAAACAAGAAGGTTGTACCTCCTACTTCAGAACTAATGTATACTCTATTTCCACACTGAGCACAATACATAACAAACACTGAGTTCAGAGCGGTAGACTAACTGTTATCTTCATCTGAAACAATTTACACCAGTATTCTCCTCCCTAATGGTTACTACGCCTCTGCAATTTCAGCTGTAAGTCCTTCTATACAATAAGATAGGTGTCAGTGTACTATTTGGTAATTCCATGTAGGCCTAGGCAGTTAAACTCCTCTCCGACAAGTTTGGTTCAGGTTGGAGCAATATCTAGGCCTGGCCTCATGTTCGCTACTGAACCACACACATATGCAGACATAAATTATCAATTTAAATTCAATTTTCATTAAAACGATATTGAATATATCAAGCTTACCACCATTCATGGAAATATTACACAGATACGTTGACTAGCGATGAATGAATTAATTCCGATCCGCCTCTGTCCCACTTTTATTTAATTATGGCAACCCATTACTTGCTACTTTGTTAAATGAACTAGGTTTAGAAAACCTTTATTATCTAGAGGATATTCTTGAGGACATTATTTATACTTCGGCAGACGTGTCTGTCTTGCTGAAGTCAAACTAAGGAGAGTGAACTGATCTCATACATCTGGTTATCTCCTGGCTGTTATAGAAAAGGATGGAGTTGTTCACCTGACTACATTTACAGCACTTTGAAATATAACATGCATCTGACTCATCATTGTAATGCTGTCTACCGTTTATTGCTGTATTGAATGTTGCTGTGATAATGACTGTTTGATGTGCCTACACATTTGCGTAACCATTTTGTCACTGTGGCGTCCACAATAAATAATGAAGAAAAAACGTCAACGGCTGTTTCAAGACTCATTGACTTTATACGTCGTGAGTTTACTGACGTCCTATGTGGATTGCCCTGTTATTGTTGCATGAACATTGTTTTGACTGAACACATCTACACACTACACAAAACCAGACATGCGGATGCCATCCATCATCATATGGCATCACGCATCATTTGGTGGCCATAAGCTGGTTTGATTCTGGTACTAGCAAACACGGGGTCCCTTACCCACTTCATTTTCAACAAGAATTCATCAGCATCCTTCAAGAAATTAACATTCTTCAATACAGTCAACATCTTCAAAATTTTCAAAGTACTCGGCGTTGCCCGGTAAAAGTCAAAATTCAATTTTTTGACGGAAACAAGAATTTGACAGTACCCGGCGTTGTTACATGTTGCCGGATAACTCGGACTGCTGTTATCTTTTACGCAAGTCAAGCAAGTTGCTGCTGTCAAGGTTCCAGTGCTGTCGTTTTTGAGAAGGTCAAGTGCCGGTTGAAACGGGTTGTTTTCTGAAGAAGGCCAAGTACCGATTTCCATCAACTTACTTTTGGATTAGAAGGTCAAGTGCCGAAACAACTCAACACACAGTATTTCAGAAGCTCTTGTACCATCGTGTTAGCAGTGGAAGCAGTTCAGATGTGCCATCATCGTTGGAGCTTCGCTCTTTAGGACGTTGATTGACATCCGTTTTTCTGCTGTTCTACGATTGGAAGCCTTTAAGTTAAGTGGCCTGTTTGTATGTAAACTGTGCCCTTATACTTCTGCTGAGTCTTCTGTGTATCATCTCATTCTATATGTTATATGTCTATATGTTATTTGTATATTTATATGTTTATATTTCAGCGGGTTCTCGGTTGGGTGGTGTCTCCGTTAGATTATGCCACGTCATAGAGGTCGTCTATTGTGAGCGTTTTCTGTAGGGTTTGCAAATTTCCGATACTGGAATTTGCTAAGCGACTTCTGTTGCTATTTATGTTAGCTGTGATGACATGTTTTAATATTGTTTTCGTTATTATTTCACATTCTTTAGTTTTGTTGTGATTTGTTTGTATTTGTTAGCCTACTCTTGTCTATAATTTAGTTTCATACAACATTTTTGTTTATACACTGTGGTGTCATGTATTTTGTTTAATTATAGCGCAGATATCGTCACATTTTTTGTGATATTTCATTAATTTCTGCTTTATTTTTAGTTGATTTCTGCGAAAGTTTTTGTATTGTTGCTGATCTTTGTTATTGTTTACATTGTTATTGTTTACATTGTTTGTATTGTTTACATTTTCAATGTTTACATTCTGCATGTGTTTACATAGTCATTGTTTACAGTTATAGTAATTAGTTAATGGGCTATGCTAATGCACTGTTACTACTACACTGATGATAAATGAATGATGAATAGTGTCGTGCACTATTGAATGAGAAGTGCACTTATGATCAAGAATTGATTGTTGATATTTCATATACAAGTTCTTTGATTGGAGACTTGTTTCCCACAGAGACTGGGATAATATAAGGTGATGTGAATATACAAGTGTTTAATTAAGACTTGTTACACTTAGGTTTGAAATAAATTAGTTAATTATTTCAGGTTTTGGACTCATATGTTAGACAACATGTCTACATTTGAGCACTTTATTGAGCAGGGTAAATTGCTTGGCAAGACTGGTGATAAGTTAGAAGAATTTGCAACTGCTCGATATGATAAAGCAATGGAAGCTGAACAAAAGAAACTGCAGATGGAAGCTGAACAAAAGAAACTGCAGATGCAGGTGGATGAAAAGAGATTCCAAATGGAAATGGAAAAACAAAAAAGGGAATCAGAAGCTGAGGAAAGAAAGCTACAGCTAGAGGCTGAGAATAAAAGACTTGAAAAAGAGGCTGAGAATAAAAGACTTGAAAAAGAGGCTGAAAATAAAAGACTTGAAAAAGAAGCTGAAAATATAAGACTTGAAAAAGAAGCTGAAAATGAAAGACTTCAAATGCAGGCTCAAGCTGAAGAAAGGAAGTTACAAAGAGAGTCTGATGAGAGGAAAGCAAAAATGGAACATGAAGAAAAACTCTTAGCTTTAGAGTTGGAGAAATTGAAATTGACGAGCATGAGTAATGGTAATGATTCAAACAAGGGTTCATCTTCTGGGAAGGCTAATAATGATACTTTTAAGATTAAGTTACCAACATTTAGTCCTTCCAGTGATGACATAATGTTCTATCTGGACAGATTTGAACAAGCATGTACAGCTCATAACATAGACAAAGCAAAATATGTTTATCAGTTATCAGGGATACTGACAGGTAAAGCTCTAAGTATATTAAATATGGTGGATGAACCTGACAAGAACAATTATGAGGTTGTCAGGGCCGCTTTGTTAAAGAAATATCAGCTTAACGAAGACGGCTATCGTCTACAATTTAAAAACATGTTACCTGAAAATGGAGTTGAATTCTCCGAGTTTATTGCAAGAATACGCATTACTTTCTCACGATGGGTTGAACTATCTAAGACGGAAAAAACTTATGAAGGACTTATGGACTTAATACTTAGAGACAAAGTCATGTCGTCTGTCAATGAGTCTTTCCTTGCTTTCCTTCATGAACGTAAACCTAAAACAATAAAAGAAATGGAAGATTTCTGTTGCCAATACGTAACTGCGCACCCACACATAACCATGGGTAACTCTAAGGTGAAAGAAGGTTTACCAGTTGCTTCGGCAGCTCCGTATGGTCAAAACTTTGCTCGTAGATCCCAACAAAATTTTGATAGAAAGGGTAGCGGTAATTTCTGTCAAAATCATGGAAATCAATTTCATGGTGATTCTTCTTCGAAGAATTGGAGACAACCTGATAGTGGTCGTTACTATCACCCTAATAATTATAAGCATTTCAAAAGAGGATATGGTAATAGAGGTTATTCCTGCCGAAGACCTCAGAACCAAACAAATAGATGTTCGCATCAATGTGAACATGATAGTAATCGTGGAAACTGGAATTCGAACCAGTATAACAATTACAATAGAGACAATAATAACTGCAGAGATAATAATAACTCTGATAACTTCAGAGGTAATAATAGTCGGGGTAGATCTCAACACAAAAAAAAAGAGATATCAGCAGGCTAATGCTGTACAACAGGAAACTGAGGGAGCCTGTAATCATGTTGTTGATAGTAAAAACTTTGACGCTGTCACTAGTTCTGCTTTTGACTTTGAAAGAGCAAACAAATGCCCCCAATGCAGTACTTTATTCGAACCGGGTACCATAACTACTTTGAGTTGTGGTCACCCACTTCCCGCTCTTCCTGCTGCTGTTGCGCATGACGGGAGGGGTTCTTTAATTCTACATAAGGGTCTTGTTAATGATACTCCGGTCTCACTACTTTTCGATTCCGGATGCACCACTATTGGTGTTAGACAATCGCTTGTAGATCCATCTTGTGCTACAGGAAGGGTTATTAAATGTGTCACATTTGGCGGCACTCTAGAAAAATATCCTACTGCTGTAATTCGCATTGCCACTCCTTTCTTTACTGGAGATGTGCATGCTTGTCTCTTACCTAATCCTATTGTGAACCTTATTATTGGTCGTATTCACGGAGTTAGGGAGTGTACCCCACAGCAGATTGCTGCTTGGGAAGATAATAACATGCAAGCTACAAATGCAGTAGTTACAAGAGCACAAGCTCTACAAACACCCGAAACTTCACTGAATAGTGATAATGAAGTTGATAGCCAAGATAGTCACTTAGTAATTACTCGTGACTCTTTCATAAAATTGCAAGAAGAAGATCCTTCTTTAAAAAAATTCTTCGTTCTTGCGAAGAAAGGTGATCCGAATCAGGATACAAATAGAAAATCTTGGATTGCAATGAGAAACGGCGTACTTGTACGTATGGTACAAGATTCGACTACGTCGGCACATTCGCAAATTCTTGTCCCCAAGAGCATGAGAGTCCAAATATTACAACATGCTCATGACTCGCAATGTGCTGGACATATGGGTTTTGCCCGTACGAAGTCGAGAGTCCTTGCGGCTTTCTTTTGGCCTTTTGTCAATAAGGACATTCGTATTTACTGCCGATCATGCAAGGTATGTCAGGAGGTCAAATCTAGAGGACACGACATGCTGCGCCTATCCAGGCTGCTGACATTCCTATTCGGCCGTTTCAGAAAATGGCCATAGATATTATTGGCCCTTTTAAGGTCAAGTCGGCCAGAGGACATCAGTTTATCCTTACATGTGTCGATATGTGCACACGTTGGCCAGAGGCTATTCCTCTTAAGAGCATATCTACTACAGATATCGCAGATGCTCTTTGGTTGATATTTTCTCGCTTGGGGTTCCCAGAGAAATATTGTCAGACCATGGCACTCAACTCATATCTGACACTATGTCACAGGTAATGTCTACCTTACATATTGAACGATCTCTCAGTAGTATCTACCATCCTATGTCTAATGGGTTAGTTGAGCGTCTGAATAGAACGCTCAAGACTTTGCTTGGTAAGATAACTGAAGATCATCCTCAAGATTGGGACAGGGTTTTACCCGCGGCTCTCTTTGCCTATAGAGAAGTCCCTAATGAACACACAGGATTTTCTCCCTTCGAACTTGTCTTTGGCGCGCGTCCACGCGGCCCTATGTCTTTATTACACGATCTCATCACTGCCGATGATATTAGCGATGAAAACTCAATCCTCATATGAGTATGTCATTGCTCTTAGACAAAAGATCATTGAGGCATGTAAGCTAGCAACTGCTTCATCAGAAATTGCTA
Organism: Oreohelix idahoensis; assembly: GCA_024509875.1. Lineage (NCBI taxonomy): Eukaryota > Metazoa > Mollusca > Gastropoda > Stylommatophora > Oreohelicidae > Oreohelix > Oreohelix idahoensis. Next base: position 55,022 of record JAMPIV010018259.1, on the reverse strand, counting down.
AAGAGAAGGCAAGGCAGTTTGCTAACAAGAATAGATGTCTACGACAACTTTGTCCAGGTGACAAAGCATTCGTCCTACTCCCCAGTAGGGAAAATAGACTTCTTATTGCATGGAAAGGTCCGTATGCAATAGTCTCTCGGATTTCCGATGTTGACTATGTGGTCGATATTGATGGAAAGCATAAAACTTTCCACATAAACATGCTTTCGGAATTTCACGAACGTCCGGACTATTTGCTGCCTATTTTCCAGGCAACGGATGATGCTCCTGCACCTCACGGTCATTATTCATCCCTGTCTGTCATTCAGGATGAGGAAGCTACCTTCTCTGATGTCAACCTTCCCCTTCCAGTGGTTCCATTACATTCCACGGAATCTTGGAAAAACGTTTCTGTTTCTCCTAATCTTTCTGGTGACGAACATCGACGAGACTTGTCGATGTTACAAACATTTTCAGGATGTTCTCACTGACATTCCTGGACACACAGATGTCATAGAACATGACATAATTCTTACCGACAATAATCCAATTAGGGTTAGGCCGTAATCCTATTCCTATACACTTTCAGTCGCAAGTGGAAAAGGAATTGGATGAAATGATTCAATTAAATATAATTGAACCATCGACTTCACCATATTCTTCTTCCATGGTTATTGTCCGGAAGAAGGATAAGAACATACGAATTTGCGTTGATTATCGCAAATTGAATCAGGTCACAAAGTTCGACGCTGAACCGATGCCTTTGTTAGAAGATCTACTGATTAGACTTTCTAATTCTAGATTCTTCACTAAACTTGACTTGTCTAAAGGTTATTGGCAAGTGCCTTTAGCAGAGCATGCCAAACCTCTTACTGCTTTTTCTACACCTAGGGGTCTATTTCAATGGAATGTTATGCCTTTTGGTCTCATGAACGCCCCTGCCACTTTCGTTCGCATGATGCGTCGAATTCTGTCACATCGTTCGGATGTCATCGCATACTTAGATGACATCTGTCTCTTCAGTGATACCTGGGAAGATCACTATTTAGGGTTATATGACTTACTGTCCACTCTACGTGAGAATAATTTGACAGCAAAACCTTCTAAAGCTTTTGTTGGTTTTGGTGAAATCTCTTTCCTGGGTCATCGTGTTGGTCATGGTCTCTTGAAGACAGAAGACCACAATACTTCCAAAATACTGAACATCTCTGTTCCTAAAAACGAAGAAACAAGTTAGGAGTCTCTTAGGTTTAATTCAATTTTATGGGAGATTTATTCCAAATTTATCTTCGATCATGGCACCTCTCTCAACATTGTTGAAGAAAGGTTCGCCTAATCTGGTCCGTTGGTCTGAAGAATGCCAATCTTCACTAGACCAAATCAAGAATATATTTTCTTCTCCTCCCATCTTAAGATTACCTACTCTTGATAGGACTTTTGTTCTTCGGAGTGATGCTTCATCCACTGGGATTGGAGCAGCACTGATGCAAGAATATGCAAATACTCTGCATCCTGTTATGTACATTTCTAGAAACTAAATGCGGCAGAGAGGAACTACTCGGTTTTAGACCGTGAGTTGTTAGCGATGGTTTGGTCAATTCTAAAGCTACAAAGATTCCTCCTGGGCGCACATTTCATTCTAGAGACTGATCAGAAAGCTCTTACAGCTATTCAGACTAAGAATTTGAAGAGTTCGAGATCCACTCGATATGCTATAGCTCTTCAACCTTTTCACTTCACGGTACGAGCTATCCGTGGTGCGGATAATGTGATGGCTGACATTTTGTCTAGATGCCCACATGACTCCAACTAATACTTCTGTCCTATATTTCCTATATATTACAGAGTCATAACACACCTATATTTCTACAATAGATTAGCACATCTGTACTTACTTTATATGTACACACTATCGTGCTTTGTTGTCATCTTCTTCTGTTCGTTTTTTTAAAATGATAGAGGAGGACTGAGTAGTTAATATAAGGGCCGTTAGTTTACTAAACAGCCACAATTATTAATAATGTATTGTACCTTATGAAGCATATTAGTTATTAATTAGCATTATATTGCTTGTACTTTCTCAGAATGTCATTGTTGAGCTGAGGACTTACCTTACGAGTTCTAGATTGTGTACTTACCCTCGGAATACCAGAGCATATGTCCTGGATCGTCATGTAGTTTAACTTTGCTATGTACTTATGTCATTACATGTCAAAGAATGTACTATTTAAATTTTCCTATCAGATTTGTACATCCATTTTTAAAGACAATATTAGAGTATGCTGTTTAATGATGATTATAGTAACTTGCATACGTATATTGTGTTTACATGCTAACGTGATGTGTGTTGGTGACACCTCCCCGATGTGAATATTTTTTGAGACATATTTATTTTTCTGTTGAGGTATATCCTCACCAGACACTCTATAATTAGCCTATTGTTTGGCAATTTAATTAATTATCAGCGCATAATTCGTGCGTTTTGAGCCGCTTATCGCTTGCTCTTTGATATTGATAAAAAAATATGTTCCCAAATTTTTTTTTTTATCGGGAGGAGGTGGTGATATGTTGCGTGATAAATTCTCGCAACATCGTTTTATTTCAATATCTGTTTTATAACGCAAGGGCAACAACTGCTTGAAATCTATAGTCACTTTTCTCGGTAAGCATTTGTCTTCTCGCGTTAGTATCGAATGCAGTTAACTTTTGAGCTGTGGTCATTTTTGCGCTGGACTGCGCATGACTTGTCTTGCTTCTTGGTCGATCGGTTTCCGCCCACCACTAGTGGAGTGAGCGATCTGGAATGGCGAAAGAGATGCCTCGTTGAAGAGGGTTATTTATGCTTTTCGAGATGGTGTCAGCCGGGTGTGCGGAAGTTCCTCTTATCGGTTATAATAGTCATCCGGATAGTCGGTGATTGCTACCTTACTCCCACACCCATTAAGGCGTGATGTCCTCTTACCTTCCCAACACAATGCCCTAATATTGATTTTTTTAGAGCTCCTATCAGATGACCGTGGTCCGTCAGGATTTCCTGTTCATTGCTTGCTCTTAAGATTGGTCGATATGCGAGGATTGTTTTATGCGCTCATGTCGATTATTGGTAAATAACTGCATCTCGTTATTGTGCAGACCCGTCTGCTTCAGGGACCGTTACGTTGCTGTCTTGTTCCGTCGTCCTTTGGGTGTAGTCCTTCGCGCCGATGTGGTTGTTTCTGTCCATTATAGGATATGTTTGAGGGACATGTGATAGGATCTCACCTGTCTTGCCCAGTCTTGTCCTGAAACGCTACAAACTATGGTTTGAACTGTTCACATAATTTCTGTTTCTCTGCGAGGGCATGAATCGGTTTAAATATTAGGGGGTCGCCACAGTCCCAAAGTTTGCTCCAAGGCGATTACAAACGCCTTTTCCAGCCAATCTAATGAAACAAAACATGCATCCTCAATTCACCAACCTCGTAATTGCCCCCTGACCCCCCCAATCCCCCACCCGCCTTCTGACCGTCTCTTCTGTCATTGAGTGTTGCTTGGGATCAATGAGAGTTCGTGTTTGCACTGTGACCTCTCATTGTGTCGTGCACTAGGCGTCGCCTGGTAGCTGCACTGGACTTCTTGAGTCCAGGCAATTCAACTGGATAATGAGAAAACGTGCATGCACCCAGCTCCAACCTTGGCATTGACTTGGTTTGAAATTTACTGTACGTTATGCTCACATGCTTGTTATTGTTTGTTGAACCATTGTTTTGACTGAACACTCCTTCACGTATCCCAAGGGCCCGAGTAATAGGTCATCATTTGCATCCCATCCCTATTTGAACCAGTGCCCGATCTGGACAGGATTTCTATCAAAATGATATTTGGTTCTGTTTTGGCCATCTTGAAGCTTTCTTCGACCCCCCCCCCGCTGTCCTCGTTCTCCGATCTTTGATGATCAACCCAACCACACACCCCCCGAGCCCTTCCTATTTCCAACACCGCTTGTTATATTGACAGTGAGGCTTCCTATGCAGTTCGATTCTATCCAGGAGTTCCCCCATAAAATCAGTTTGATTACTTCTAAACTTGCATATATTTGTGCACTGTGTGTTGACCACCACTTTATGTCTTCTCCTGGGCATGTGCTTTCCTCAATCATTGTTCTAGTGTGAGTACTTATGTGGAAATCCTCCTCCACTGTTCTGGATCTTGTGCCCACTTGTTGTATCACAGGACCCCATTGATCTCCCCCCATTTTCAACACATCATCTACCACCAAAAAACCTACCATCCTAGATTAGCTGGCTCATTTATCACTGCTGCTTTTATGGATCCTAGCACTTTCGCGTATCAACTTTATCCGGGGCGCGGTCTGAGTGTACATATTATTTCGGTTGCAGTGGGCCTGTCACTGTTCCCTGTGCTGAATTGATGTTTGCCTGCACAGCGTTTAGAACTCAAACGGAATATTATTCATCTGCACTTGTCACCTGTATGGGTGTTGACTGCAATTCTCTGGTGGGCCAAGTCACACACTGGACTTTGCAACGCATGCTTCCTGTAGTTCCAGCAGGTTTTTTGCCTATTTTCTTTATCAGAAGTCATTCCACAATGCAGGTTTCGTCTCTCTGTGTTGCTCACCCTTACATGAAATGTTCCCCTGATACAATTTTTTGCTTAGTCAGCTTTTCCTAGGTCGAAATGTATTTTTATTTCATCCAGTGCTTTCTATTGGAAAATTGGTGGGTGTTATGTTTTATTTGATTATACCTAGGCTGAGCAACTGGTTTCAAATACTGGTGCTTACCTTTTGTTTTGAGCAGGTAGGATACCCATAACATCTCTGTACCCTCCAGACTCCCTATCTAATGATTGTTCTTTTTACATGATGCTTCTGCCTGAACAATGCAGCAACATTTAGTCGTCTCACATCGCTGACTTCGCGTGTAATTTTTGTCGGGGAGCACACTTTGCAACGTCTGGAATAGCCATACTCTCTATTGTTCTATTATGGGGAACTTTTTCATTAAGATTTGGGTTTTACCCAGATTTCCATGCTCACGCAAGGTATGTCTACTAACCCATGCAGAGACCCTGAGGAGTAGTTTTCCACTCCATATTTTTTTTATAAAAAGTCACCCCATTCTTGGTTATATCCCCTCTGGCATTAAAACAAACTTGGGCCCCCTCCGCCAATAGCATTCTTAGAAGCACTTAGGCAAGTTGATGGGATTATGACGTTTGACGGTGCAGCTCGAAGAATCTGGTTAGGCTGACCTTTATGCTCTCTAATCATACGTGGCCCAAGGGCCTGTTTCATTAAAATCTTCAGATAGCAGTGTTGTGCATCTTGGTTTCTCAATCGAAAATGATAATACAATGAAAATTAGCTGGGGTTGAGGGGAACTTCGGCTGTTGCAAGTAATGCAACAACAAACCAACAACACACAAAGTACATTACAATAACGCAGGAGACATGGATGTAACTATAGGTCCTTTGTATCGTAATTCCCCAGGGAGCCAAATTCCCTTCTCCCATCAAAAACACACACGGCGCCTGTCACAAATGACGACCCATAATAGCCCTGCAGCTCTCCCCCACCCTTCTGCAAAAATAACTTCCTACCCACAATGTCCTCCAACCCACCCAGCAAACACCCCCCACCCCCCCCCCAACACCCACCCATCAACCCACCCTTGCACAATCCCCCCCGTTCCCCCCACTACCCCCCCCCCTCCCCCCCCCCCTCCAACACCCTCCTCACCACCCCACCCCCCCTACCACTTCCAACCCCCCATTTACCTAACTTAAAGTGCATCCCCCCCCACCCACCCCAATCCCCCACCCCCCCCCCTATCCAGGGTCCTTGAATAAACCCAACCCAACGTTAATTAACACCACAGCCTAAACAAACATACCATATCTAGGTTCAGCCCCATTGCACCTCAACGTTATTGACATGGTCCGTAACACCTACCACACCTACCACCACTAGTACCCCCTCCTCCCCCACCCCGCATACGGGTGAATTGGGACCCACAATAATGGTCCAAAAACATTCCCACCCTCCACCATCCCCGCCATAACAGTGCGTTTTGACCCAACACCGCTTAGCTTTTGAATTAGAATAACAACCCAAATATGTTCCACATATCCTTTCATATCAGGGGAACCGGTGGTGATAATGTTGGTTTGATACACCTCTCGCAACATATTTTTATACTACTTCCAACCCCCCTATCCTGTTTGAACTACCGCAAGGCAAACAAACATGTTGAAACAGATTTACCTCTAACACGTTACACCTTAAATTGTCTATCGGTAACCGCTATTTGTCTTCTATATTTTGAATGAAGAATGCAGTTAAAAAAAAGGAGGAGACTATGGATCATTTTTAATTATAAGCAGTCTGGACCCATGGCCCTTGGAAAACTTTGTCATGTTGTTTGGCGAGATGGTTTCACACGCCCACCCGACTAGTACAGATTTGAATGGCCCCTCTTTAAATTGAATACAAATTCATTTTTGGCGAAAAATATTGAGTGCTCCAATGGCCACGAGGGGATCTCCGCTTTTTTTTTGTTTCTGTCAGGATGTGTAGTCCTCTTATGGATATTTTGGTTTAGTCGAAGGATAATACCTCTAGTGTTTTCCAAAATTGTTCGGAGGAGGCGTGATATTTCTGTGTATTTCATGAAAGCAAGGTAAATTGACTTTTTCATTAACTCTATCGATTTTGGGTCGTGAGCGATTTCGATTCATAGCCTGTCTCAGAAAGTCGTCGTCACGAGATGTTCTTTCCCAGCTCACATGTCGCTGCATTGTACTGCATCGGTTGATGCATGTTCCAAGGACCATTACTTGCTACTTTGTTAAATGAACTAGGTTTAGAAAACCTTTATTATCTAGAGGATATTCTTGAGGACATTATTTATACTTCGGCAGACGTGTCTGTCTTGCTGAAGTCAAACTAAGGAGAGTGAACTGATCTCATACATCTGGTTATCTCCTGGCTGTTATAGAAAAGGATGGAGTTTTCACCTGACTACATTTACAGCACTTTGAAATATAACATGCATCTGACTCATCATTGTAATGCTGTCTACCGTTTATTGCTGTATTGAATGTTGCTGTGATAATGACTGTTTGATGTGCCTACACATTTGCGTAACCATTTTGTCACTGTGGCGTCCACAATAAATAATGAAGAAAAACGTCAACGGCTGTTTCAAGACTCATTGACTTTATACGTCGTGAGTTTACTGACGTCCTATGTGGATTGCCCTGTTATTGTTGCATGACCATTGTTTTGACTGAACACATCTACACACTACACAAAACCAGACATGCGGATGCCATCCATCATCATATGGCATCACGCATCAAAAAAATCTAACAAATCGTGCCAGTGTTTACCCAAAAATTTGAAAAAAAACGAAAAAATGTACCCTTCCATCCGTCTCCCTAAAACAACCAAAATTATAGTATTTATAGTCATCCGACTAATCGGTTGTTTAGCCTTACATTTATTTCTATCCAATCAATAGGATTAATCATGGGGACCATATTTCCCGTACAATGGTGGTTTCAAAATCTGCCACTGAGCGATTCTGATTTTGGTGTTGTCTGACAGCACACCACCATTTTTTTTTGGCTATAATTTGTTAATTCCTAGACTATTTGCGTAACGTTTAACATATTCTTTGTCAGCAAGTCCTAAGGAACCCAAATATATAATTTAATGGAAAGCCAGGAGGTGGCCTTTCAAAATATTGCATTTTTCTTCTACCTCCCGTTTTCACTTCGATCGATGTGGTGTCTGGGTACTGTCAGGTTTCAAATCGTAAACCAGTATTTATGTCATGTTTCCCAATAAGCATTTTTCAGGTTTTTTAAAACCTACATAACTCTCGAATATGGGTACTGTTTTTCTATCACTGTCGATTTGAAAAAAAGTTAGTGCTTTCTGGCCTTACGCTTGTTTGGGGGGTGGCATTAATACGCGAGACTGTGGTAGTATTGCCTGCGTTCTCTTCGTACATCGCTCTCTCTCTCTCTAATTTCTATCCTAAGTTAATCTGTCTTTCCGTTTATTGTTAACGTAGTTTAATTAATGTTAGATTTAATTTAGGTCATTACGCGGGCGCCTATCTCAAAATACATAATGTTTTCTTAGAAATGCAGTACACGTTTTATTGTGTTGTGGAAACGCGTGTATGCTGCTATAGGCTTTACTATCAACGTGAAAACGTTACAATTTGCAGACGAAGTAGAAAACAAGGGGGATTTCGAGTACAGTCATTGTGACAGCACTGTTCTTTACCATTCTTCTTTCCTTTTATTGAATTTATTTGTTAGGCTTTACATTTACCTTTTAATTTATATATGTGGATTTAGAATGTTTCACGACACCTGCACACAAAGCTCTGAAAAAGTATAATTCTTAATGCGCTATACTGCTGTGAACGTATTCTGTATTTATTATAAATCTTTTGTTTTCATCTCATTGCTTTTACGATTACCGAGACGGACATCTGTGTCTTTGTTATAATTAAATAATGTGAATGTTACTCATTATACAACTGTTTAAATTATTATATGCGTGTGGTATTTTTCGATACAACGAGAAAGTAACATAGAGACATACAACTAATTATAAATCTAAATAAGATCGATATTTGTAAATTTCGTGATATTTAAACATTTTTATTTATTTATTTCAGATTTCTCGCAAACCCCTGAGGATGAATTGCGGTGCCATAGGGTCTCGAAGAACACTGGCTGAGAAATACTGCCTTCGTGCCTAGTAAATTGTTCTATTTCGTGTCGAAGCTAGCGACTAGAGACACGTTTCATGTCTGTGGCTTGAGATATGTTACTCAGAAGACTATCTTATGCCTTCAGACTTGAGAAGGCCTGCTAGATTGGTTTCATTTTGCCAAAGTACCATCAGCTCTGAACCAGGAAGTGACGTACCACAGTAGAACAGTGTTATCAGCGCCAGTCGTCAGATAACTTGACTTAGTGGTACTGTTCAAATACGTGGAAGATAACACATGTTTCTGACCATAGAATTGTTGCCAAGGTGCAAGATTTATTTACTGTTTATCTGCCAACATTAGCAACGCTATCTGAAGTCACAGTAAAATAACTCATTGTTCAAAATTTTGTTTTATAATATTTGTAAACGACGGCTCATATTTTTATTTTCATAATTTCAGAAAATATTTACTATAGAAAAAAATGAAAAGTTATGCTGGTTTATATGATTTTTAGAGCGTACGATTGACTGAGTGGTTAGAGCGGTGACCTTTCACGGCAATGTTACAAGGTTCCAGGTTCGGGACAGGAAAGCGTCACATTCCAGTCTACCCATCAGGAAAAGGTACTTAACTGACTCACTGACTCTGCTCTTGAGTTAGATAACGAACGAACTTTATTTTCAGAGGGTTAAGAATTGGGCACGCATGCCCGTCTAACATTCTAATACTCTCTCTCTCTCTCTCTATCTATTTATCTCTCTCTCATCTTGCATACTGTGTCCTTTCATTCCCACACGTTACTTTAAGTACCGTATTAATTTAAAGGCATGCAACATTATAAAAGTAATATAGCATCCTGTATATAAAATCTCAGCTTTTTCTGTCAGTACATATCGCTAAGGGAAGCTACTTTGTTTGAAAGTTAAACATTAATTGTATTGTTTCCCTTACATGTACCCTCACGAAAATAGTAACACTTACCAAAGAAGAATGCGCAAATGACGGTGTGTACAAAAATAGTTATAGAATGTGTGATCACGTGTATACACACATTGGGATCCTCGCTGCTGCTACGTAGTTCATATACTGTCGTGATGCACAGTGGTTTTCTTTTAATACATTTGTTGCCGTTAGGTATTGGCGCTATTGAATTTAATTCCCATCTTATGACGGGCTTTTACACTAGTACATTTATAATATCCAATCCCAATTAAAAAAAAAAATTAAGTATGTTTAAACAGGTTCCCCCTGGAATATCGTAATGGACCGGTGTCCACTGGACCGTGCAGACGTTGAAGCATTCGGCCAGCCAACCCCCCCCCCCCTTTTTTTTTCCCCTCCTTAAGAGAGTCCATTCAGATCCTTCAATCCTTTCTCAAGGTGGTTCTCCAGGACTGTTATCACCGAAAGGTCACACCTGCAAAGGCAAAAGTTTGTCAATGAGTTCCATTATTCAAGATATTTTAGAAGAAAAACGGGGATCGGAGTGGTTAAAAGGTATGGTGTCCACCTCGAATTCTAGAGGTACCGCGTTCCATTCCCAGTTGAGGGAATATAATTTGTGGGAATATTGTTTTCAGAACCAGTGGTCCTAATGATGTCCTACTCCCCCCCCCCCCCCCCCTGGTCTCCTGGGTAGTGAGATCGGATGCCTGTCCTTCTGAGATAAGGGCGAAAAAATAGTACTTACAGTGTGCAAGTGGCGAACGTTAAAAATCCCACGGCAGTTGGAAATCGTAAATAGTTTGCCGATCTGGAAGGCCACTGCCCTGGCACAAACCTACCCACCACAAAAATATTTATAGAATGTGGGATTCCTGTTTACACACATTGGGATTCTCACCGGTGCTACGGAGTTCGTGCACTGTGGTGAAGTGGGATGTTATAAATATTTATAGGGGACTTAGTGTACTGACTGAGATCAGCTGTGAAGGTATATATATCTAATAAGAGTAGTGTATTATATATAACCTTACTTGCTGCCACATATGTATACCTCAGTCAGAATTATTCTGGAATAGTGTGATGACTACGTTATATGTCTAGGGTATGTGTATGATGAAGTGTAAGTCAAAACAACAACAGACAGATAAACAATTTAATTTATTCACTACACTTGACAACACTGTGACACTCACATACATAAAACACTCTACAAGGATATCTTAAAGGAGTCACTGATAACTTTTCAAATAACAATATGTATTCATTGCTGTCATGAATGTATATGTGTCCTGATTCAAATACAAAGGGAACCAGGAATCACAATCAATTTTAATTACAAGTTATATGTACAGAATTTATCAATATGAATATTGTAGTGACATATATTATTAAAAGTATCCTATGTGTGTCAGTTGTGTAGTAGTAATATGAGGTAATACTGGTTTTGTTTTGTTCAAGCTCTGTTGGTATTTGTCATCATGACTTCAATAGTTAGTCTTTATTGGAACTAGTATTGGAGATGTTCTCAGTTCCTGATATTAAAACAATTTAATTCCCCTCTTAATGTTATTTTTACAATGTCATTTTAAGATGGGGGTACATAATGTTGAGCCCAGCTGGCCACATCAGCTTATCTTGCGTGATGGCGGCAGGAAAAGACTCCTCTGCTCGATTTCTCCCCTGGGCTCTGGAGACACCTCACTGATAGCTAAATGGACCAAGGAGTATGCTGTCCGACTCTGGATTCAGCAAAGCTCTGACCAGGTGCTGCTCAATACCGTTAAGACCACAGTCCCTGAAAACAAGAAGGATGTACCTTCTACGTCATAACTAATTTATACTCTCTTTTTACACTGAGCACAATACATCACAAACATTGAGTTCAGAGCGTTAGGCCAACTGTCAGCTTCATCTGAAATACTTTATACCAGTATTTCCCTCCCTAATGGTTACTACGCCTCTGCAATTCCAGCATTATTTCTTTCTAGTCAATCATCTAGGTGTCAGTGTACTGTTTGGCCATTCCATGCCGTTTTACTTTCCTCCGACACCTTCTGTTCAGGCTGGAGCATTATAGGCTTTACATCATGTTTGCTACTGAACTACAAATATATACAGGCATAAATTAACAATTCACATTCAATTTTCATTAAAAGATACTGAATGTTTCAAGCTTACCACAATTCATAGAATAAACACAGATACGTTGACTAGCAATGAATTCTGGCACAAATACTGGCACAAATTCCCATCTGCTTATGTTCCAGGCTTTTATTTAGCAAAAATATGAGCTGGCTTCAACGCACTGTTGCGTTATCAAGCTTATTTGAACTAGTGGTCTCGAACTAACGCTCCTAAGTGATTATATCAGCGAGTCTGGCCAATGGAGCCACGTTTCGACAAGTGTTTGAAAAAATTTTACCTTCCTACGTCTCCCCTAACAACCAAGGATAGCATTTATAGTCCGACTAATCGTGTTTAGCCTTACATATCCTTCCAGCCAATCAGTTCAAATGTAACTTGTGGCCCATTTCCCGTACAATGGTGGTTTAAAAAATCTACCACTGAGCGATTCTGATTTTGGGTGTTGTCTGACAGCACCATCATTTTATTTTGGCTATAACTTGTTAATTCCTAGACTATTTGCGTAACGTTTTACATATTCTTTGTCAGCAAGCCCTAATGAACCCAAATATACAAATTTAAAAGAGCTAAGTGGCTGCGTTCAAAATATGCAATTTCTTCTACCTCCTGTTTCGAAGATGTGCTGTCTGGGTACTGTAATGTTTTCAAACGTAAACCCATCTATTGTCATCTTTCCTAATAAGAGTTTTTCAGGATTTAAAAACCTAACTCTGGGAAGGGTAGTGAATTTATCACTGTCCGTCTGAAAAAAAAAAGTTAGTGCATGTGGCCTTACACGCGTGATAGTAGTAATTGTGTATCGCGCGACGCGTGTTGCATGCGTTCCTGATTTTCAGCCCTCCCTCTCTCTTTCTATTTGAGTCCATCTGTTCGTTCGTTTTGGTAACGCAGTATAATTAATGTTAGGATTAATTTAGGTCATTACGCAGTGTGCCTCTCAATGTTTTTCTTAGAAATGCAATACCCGTTTTAATGTGTTGTGGAAACGCTTGTATTTATGCCGTGGCTTATATTTAACGTGGAAACGTTACAATTTGCAGACGAAGCATAAAACAAAGGGGATTTCGAGTACTGTCATTGTGACAGCACTGTTCTTTACCATTCTTCTTCCTTTCTTTATTATATGTATTTATTAGGCTTTATATTTACTTGATAATTTATATATGGGGATTAGAATAATTCAGGACATCTCCCCTCTTAAAACAGACATTATATGTCAGTCCTTTATTCTATATACACATAGAGAAATTTATTATTATTTCTGGGGTTTACGGTGATTCTCATCACACGGATGGCGGCTTAAAAAATCCGCTCCCAAATTTGTTTTTCCAGATATATACTCAATGCTAAAATTATAGGGAGCCAAAAGTAAGGACCATCGGAGTAACCTAGAGTTCTCATGCCTAGCCTGGGCTAGAAACGATAAAGGTTTGTGATCCGTTTGCAACTTAATGCCTTCCCATACAGATAAATATTGAATTTCTTTATTGCCCATATTACTGCAAGACATTCTTTTTCGCTAGTTGAGTAGTTGATTTCAGCTTTATTCAATTTTCTGCTAGCATATGCCACTGGGCTTAATTCCCCATCCAATGCATCTGATTTCTGTAGTAGAGTTGCACCCAACCCAATATTACTGGCATCCGTCCTTACTATGAATTCTTGACTTAAGTCAGGTAATTTCAAAATAGGTTTACTTGTGAGCTTTTCCTTCAATTCTTGGTAAGCCATTTCACATTGTGGTGTCCATGTAATGCGATCTGGATGTCCTTTACGTGTCAAATCAGTTAACGGTGCACATATGGAATTAAAGTTTTTGATATACTTCTGGTAGAAACCACATAATGAGACAAAGGATCTCACGTCCTTCTTGGTTTGTGGTCTCGGGGCTTTCTTTAGTTTCTCTAAATTCTTTGGGTCAGGGGTCATGTTTCCCTGATAATCTGTGTGTCCCAAAAATTCCAATTCTTTACATCCAACGCAACATTTGGTTGGTCGGGCTGTTAAATTTGCCTCCCTAAGTCGATCAAACAGCATGTTCAGAGAGTCAATGTGTTCCTCAAATGTTTCGGTTGCTATAAGGATATCATCCATGAAATTTGTTATACATGGATTATTCAGAGGGTCCAATAATTTTCTCATCATTCTAGAGAAGACACTAGGTGCATTCTTCAATCCAAATGGCAATCTATTAAACTCATAGTGTCCTTCTGAGGTATAAAAGCTAGGTATGGTCTAACCTCAGGCTTTACTGGAATCTGATAGTATCCTTTACTCAGATCCACTTTTGAGAAATATTTAGCTTTATTTAGTCTGGCAAACAGCTGATTTGTATCCGGCAATGGATCCACCTGTCCTTCTGTAATAGCATTCAGTCTCCTGTAATCTATACAGAGTCTATGTTCTCCAGAGGGCTTCCTTAAGAGTACAACACCGGAACTATATGAGGATTCACTGTGTGAAATAATTCCTTCCTTCAATAGATAGTCTATCTCTTCCTTCAAAGCTTTCTCCTTAGCAAACGGAATCGAATATGGTTTCATACAGACAGGTGTGGGGTCTATCAGTTTCATATCATATTCCAATAGGTTTGTATGCCCTGGTCGGTCTGTTAACACCTCTGCATGATTATTTAGAACCTGTTGCACTCTCTCTTTCTGACTTTTCGTTAAATGTGTACTGATTTTCACCTGTGCTGCTGTCTCACAGGGGTGTAATGGATATTCAAATGATGAAAGTGGTTCCTTTTTCATCTCCATGGCGATGGACAAGGTCAACAAGTGTGTCTCTTCCTGATGTTCTCTTTCTAAATATTTCTTCAGGAGATTCACATGATAGATTTTTTCTTTCCCCTTCTTATCTATCTTATAATTTGTTCTAGACACCTTCTCTAAAACTGTATATGGACCCTGCCATCCAATTTGTAACTTATTCTGACTCCCGGGCAAAAGAAGCAGTACTTTCTCTCCCACAGCCAAATTTCTGTCTTTCGCCTTCCTGTTATAATAGGCAGCATGTTTCTTCCTGGCTTGTTTCAAATTTTCATTGGCAAGTTTCCAGCCAGTTTTTAAACGAGTGGTCAGCTCATTCACATATTGGTATGAAGATGTAATGTTTTCCTCTGCCTTTTCATCAGTCCACGTTCTTAACAAAGCTTCGAGTGGACCTTTTATTGGCCTTCCAAACAATAATGTTGCCGGGGCCATACCGGTTGAAATATGGGGTACCTCCCGATAAGCAAAGAGGGCGGCGTGCAGGTACTGGTCCCATGTATCTGGTTTTTCGTGTGCCAACTTTCTCAGGATCGACATCAATGTGCCGTTAAATCTTTCCACTTGGCCGTTCCCTTGGGGATGATACACACTACAATGGAAGTGTTTGGCCTGGAAGATCCTGAAAACTTCTTCAGTTAGTTTCCCCTTGAACTGAGAGCCATTATCAGTCAAGATTTGATTGGGAAAGCCTAACCTTGTGAAAATTGTGAGCAATGCCTCTGCCACATGTTTAGAATCAATCGATGACAGGGCTACTGCCTCTCCCCACATAGAACAAGTGTCCACCAGAGTCAGAATGTAGCTGTTCCTTCTCTTGGTTCGGGTGAGAGGTCCCACAAGATCCACGGCAACTCTCTCAAAGGGTGTTCCCACTATGGGCATTTCCCCCAGAGTTGCTGGTGCAGTCCAATGTTTAGGTGCTACTCGTTGGCACTCTGGACAGGATTTTACATATCGTTTGATATCTTCAGTTATTCCTGGCCAGAAATAGTGACAAGCTATTCGCTGTCCTGTTGCGCTGATTCCCATATGACCACTGAAGGGAATCGCATGCCCTAGTTCCAACACTTTAGTCCTATATGAAGTGGGAAGGACCAGCTGTCCGTGACCATTGGATTCAGATCCAGCCTTCCTATATATCAGTTTGTTCTTCATATAAAACTCTCCCTTGCCTGGAGGTGTATGAGATTTGGGCAACTTCTTGAAACATGGCTTGAGTGTTTTGTCCTCAGCCTGTGCCTTCCTCATCTCATCTGGATGAGTATTTATTGGATTATCCTCCTCCTTTTTTGACTGTGATCTGGTCTGCACTGTTGCCAATATCACAGGTCTCTTGGGATTCCCCAAGAAGACATATCTACACCCCAATATTAGAGGGTAGATTGGCTCATTTATCACTGCTGCTTTTATGATTCCTTCCACATATCGCGTTTTCACTTTTATTCGGGCGACGGGAAGTGTCATGGTAGCTACATCCTTGGTTGCAGTTTGAATCTCCACTGTTTCTGTGGTGTATTGATCGGCCTGCACCAGGTGAGAACTCACAACGGAATCGTAATCTAAACCGGTATCATATAAACACCTTATAGTGACACCATTACAGATGACATCTTCACACACTGGGGGGTGGTATGGTTCCTGTAGTTCTTCAGGTTTGACCTTCTTTTCCTTTTTCCCCGATGTCATAGCAGCACAATGAGGAGGTTTCCTTCTACAATGGTCAGTGTCATGATTGTTCATCTTACAATTTTTACACCACCTTTTTCCTTGGTTGAAAGATTTTCTTTCATCATATTTCCTTTCATCGAATTGTGGGAATTTATTTTTATTTTCATACCGTGGCCTATCAAATTGGTGCTTACCTTTGTTTTGATCCTTAGGATCAAATTTATTAAAGTTCTGTGGTGCCCTAAAGTTATCCACTTGTTTCTTTTTATTACCTGTTACCTCTGCTTGAGCTGCTTGATACCTTTCAGCAACATTTAGCAACTCACCCAGCCTCTCTGCACCTTGTTCCATGAGAAACTTTCTCAGGTCTGGAGCCATGGACTCTCTTAGCTGCTCTATAAGGACCATTTCCTTAAGATCTTGGGTTTTCCCCAGAGAAGTCCATTTCTCCAAGTATGTCTCTATTCGTGCAGAGAACTGGTGATAGGTTTCACCTGACAGTAGTTTAGCATTCCTAAATTTTTTCCTATAAAATTCTGCATTCTTTTCATATCTTAACAAAAGAGCCTGCTTTAGCATGTCATAATTTTCCTGATCACCTCTGCTCATTTTTGCAAAAACTTCATAAGCTGCCCCACGAAGTCCTTGAGATAACTTTAAGCTCCACCTCTCTCTCTCTAACCCATACGTGGTAGCTAATAGTTCATACCTATTTAGATAGCTCTCTATATCATCGTCTTTCTCAACAAAATGATCTAAATGAAAATTCATAGCTGAGGTTGAGGCTCCTTGGCTAGCAGTGGCATCAGAGGCAAAGGGACTGGCACCATTTTCAGGAGCATGGCCTTGAAACTCAAACTCCCTTAGTCGTAACTCATGTTCCCTTTGTAATCTTTTATCTTCTGCTTCCCTTTCTGCAGCTAATTTCTTCTCTTCCCTTTCTGCAGTCAATCTTCTTTCTTCTGCTTCCCTTTCTGCAGCTAATTTCTTCTCTTCCCTTTCTGCAGCTAATTTCTTCTCTTCCCTTTCTGCAGCTAATTTCTTCTGCTTCCCTTTCTGCAGCTAATCTTTTGTCTTCTCTTTCTGCCTCCAATTTCTTAGCCTCAGCCTCAATCTGCAACCTCTTAGTCTCAGCCTCAGCCTCAAATTGTAACTTCTTAATTTCCCTTTCAGCCTCTAACTTTCTTTCGGCTTCAAACCTTCTTTCTTCGCGTTCAATAAATTTGTCACATTCCGTAGTGACATAGGCAACCATAACTTGCCCATCTAATCCTAACTCTTTTGCAGTCTGAACAGCAGCAGATCGAAATTTGGCCAGGTCCGCCATTGTCTATCAGGTAAGTTTATACAATGTCTAACCAACAATTCAATCTCTAAATATATATCTAATGGACAACACAGGCACCGTGAGCTCAACCTTATTTAATTCCACCCAAGGATACCTTTTAATTCTTATATTCCCTGAAGTGAATTACCCCCAATATTTTTAATAGGGAAAGATTCAAAATCCCAACAGCGAGACCCCAATATATGTGGTGAAGTGGGATGTTATAAATATTTATAGGGGACTTAGTGTACTGACTGAGATCAGCTGTGAAGGTATATATATCTAATAAGAGTAGTGTATTATATATAACCTTACTTGCTGCCACATATGTATACCTCAGTCAGAATTATTCTGGAATAGTGTGATGACTACGTTATATGTCTAGGTATGTGTATGATGAAGTGTAAGTCAAAACAACAACAGACAGATAAACAATTTAATTTATTCCACTACACTTGACAACACTGTGACACTCACATACATAAAACACTCTACAAGGATATCTTAAAGGAGTCACTGATAACTTTTCAAATAACAATATGTATTCATTGCTGTCATGAATGTATATGTGTCCTGATTCAAATACAAAGGGAACCAGGAATCACAATCAATTTTAATTACAAGTTATATGTACAGAATTTATCAATATGAATATTGTAGTGACATATATTATTAAAAGTATCCTATGTGTGTGTGTCAGTTGTGTAGTAGTAATATGAGGTAATACTGGTTTTGTTTTGTTCAAGCTCTGTTGGTATTTGTCATCATGACTTCAATAGTTTGTCTTTATTGGAACTAGTATTGGAGATGTTCTCATTTCCTGATATTAAAACAATTTAATTCCCCTCTTAATGTTATTTTTACAATGTCATTTTAAGATGGGGGTACATAATGTTGAGCCCAGCTGGCCACATCAGCTTATCTTGCGTGATGGCGGCAGGAAAAGACTCCTCTGCTCGATTTCTCCCCTGTGCTCTGGAGACACCTCACTGATAGCTAAATGGACCAAGGAGTATGCTGTCCGACTCTGGATTCAGCAAAGCTCTGACCAGGTGCTGCTCAATAACGTTAAGACCACAGTCCCTGAAAACAAGAAGGATGTACCTTCTACTTCATAACTAATTTATACTCTCTTTTTACACTGAGCACAATACATCACAAACATTGAGTTCAGAGCGTTAGGCCAACTGTCAGCTTCATCTGAAATACTTTATACCAGTATTTCCCTCCCTAATGGTTACTACGCCTCTGCAATTCCAGCATTATTTCTTTCTAGTCAATCATCTAGGTGTCAGTGTACTGTTTGGCCATTCCATGCCGTTTTACTTTCCTCCGACACCTTCTGTTCAGGCTGGAGCATTATAGGCTTTACATCATGTTTGCTACTGAACTACACATATATACAGGCATAAATTAACAATTCACATTCAATTTTCATTAAAAGATACTGAATGTTTCAAGCTTACCACAATTCATGGAAATAAACACAGATACGTTGACTAGCAATGAATTCTGGCACAAATACTGGCACAAATTCCCATCTGCTTATGTTCCAGGCTTTTATTTAGCAAAAAATATGAGCTGGCTTCAACGCACTGTTGCTTTATCAAGCTTATTTGAACTAGTGGTCTCGAACTAACGCTCCTAAGTGATTATATCAGCGAGTCTGGCCAATGGAGCCACGTTTCGACAAGTGTTTGAAAAAATGTTACCTTCCTACGTCTCCCCTAACAACCAAGGATAGCATTTATAGTCCGACCAATCGTGTTTAGCCTTACATATCCTTCCAGCCAATCAGTTCAAATGTAACTTGTGGCCCATTTCCCGTACAATGGTGGTTTAAAAAATCTACCACTGAGCGATTCTGATTTTGGGTGTTGTCTGACAGCACCATCATTTTATTTTGGCTATAACTTGTTAATTCCTAGACTATTTGCGTAACGTTTTACATATTCTTTGTCAGCAAGCCCTAAGGAACCCAAATATACAAATTTAAAAGAGCTAAGTGGCTGCGTTCAAAATATGCAATTTCTTCTACCTCCTGTCTCGAAGATGTGCTGTCTGGGTACTGTAATGTTTTCAAACGTAAACCCATCTATTGTCATCTTTCCTAATAAGAGTTTTTCAGGATTTAAAAACCTAACTCTGGGAAGGGTAGTGAATTTATCACTGTCCGTCTGAAAAAAAAAAGTTAGTGCATGTGGCCTTACACGCGTGATAGTAGTAAATGTGTATCGCGCGACGCGTGTTGCATGCGTTCCTGATTTTCAGCCCTCCCTCTCTCTTTCTATTTGAGTCCATCTGTTCGTTCGTTTTGGTAACGTAGTATAATTAATGTTAGGATTAATTTAGGTCATTACGCAGTGTGCCTCTCAATGTTGAGATTCTCCTTGTGTGATCTAAGTGAGGAGATCGGAGCACTGATGGAGTTGTCCGTGTCCAGTGAAGACAATGCTTAAAATCCAAACCAAGAAGAAAAACATGCACAATCGGAATATGTAAATAACCGGTATACATTGTGGAGTCAATTATTTGTAAGGATGTTGACAACAAGCAAACAGAAGTAACTAAATATAGTAACTACAACTATAGACACCATTTACAGCAAGTCTAACCCATCAGAACTGAAAGTTTTTTTGTTTTTGTAACCGTGCTGTTGTTGATGTCAGTCCCACATAAATTACCAGGGGTCTATTGTGAGACAAAGACGGAATGTGACTATTGCTGACTCATGCATTTCGTACAAGGCAACTAATGTGGAACTGTGCGTGGGGCTGACAGACTCATAGTGCAAAATAAAGTGGTACATAAACCATCGTTGGAAGAGAACATAAATGCTCAGTTAATAATTTATTAAATATCTAATTCCTGCAAGAGAGTCAGCTACAGTGTTGGATGCTTGCTAAATTAATTAGCGACAAG
This sequence comes from Oreohelix idahoensis, assembly GCA_024509875.1. NCBI lineage: Eukaryota > Metazoa > Mollusca > Gastropoda > Stylommatophora > Oreohelicidae > Oreohelix > Oreohelix idahoensis. The sequence continues at coordinate 34,520 of JAMPIV010018259.1, read as the reverse complement.
TGAAATGAAGCAGACGACACATCCCTACACGATGCAGACTCATAGAAAGGTCTTAGCTTTGTGCATGAATATTGCTAGGGACCATCTACTGCTCGGGACCATCTGCTGCTAGCTACCATCTACTGACAGGGACCATCTACTGCTAGGGACCATCTGCTGCCAGGGACCATCTGCTGCTATGGACCATCTACTGCTAGGGACCATCTGCTGCTATGGACCATCTACTGCTAGGGACCATCTGTTGCTATGGACCATCTGTTGCTAGGGACCATCTGTTGCTAGGGACCATCTGCAGAAGTGGTGCAATGTTCCAGAGCAAGGGCGAAGAAAAATGATGATTGTTGATGTTATGACGAGAGGAAATGATTCTAACCACTCGACCAGCTAGAAGAGATAATTCTAACCACTCGACCAGCTAGAAGAGATAATTCTAACCACTCGACCAGCTAGAAGAGATAATTCTAACCACTCGACCAGCTAGAAGAGATGATTCTAACCACTCGACCAGCTAGAAGGTAAATTTTAGAATATTTTTACAACAGTTTTAATTTTCATGTATTTCTGTTTTAAATGTAAGTTTCTTTTAAAACAATTTCTGAAATTTAATTTCTTGCAAAACTGTTTCTAACGTTTATGGGCCATGAAATCAACATTTTCAATTCAAATGTAAAGTCAGTTCTAGTGTATGGCTTTGAAACATGGAGAACAACAGAAACACAACAACCAGAAATCAACAGACATTCATAAAAGGATGCTAGCATAGAATAGACGGATTGAATGGGTGTGACAAGATGACTAATATGAAACTAATGACACAAACCAGACATGCGCCAGTGGAACAAGAGACGAGAATAGGATGTTGGATAAGACACATAAACATATTGAGGAAACATGTTGATAGCGTCATCACGTAGTCCTAGTTATGCTATCCCCACGGTAAGATATGGAGGGACACCAAAGATCACTCGGAGAAGAGAACTGAAAACAGACAGACATGGAAAATTGGTGAAGCATAATTCAACGCGCCGTGCCAGCGCAACGCTCAGAGCTTTGTTTTTAGTTTATCACGAATAAACCCCAAAAGATCGTCCGTTTAATGCAGTTCATATTTTATAATTCATAGAATGACTTCCGCTACTATTTAAACAACTAATTTGACTGTATGTAGTTAAGCAGCATATGTGCGTGTTTTGATGTTATTATCACAATTTGTGTGACGATTCGCGTGTTTGCGTTTTTCGTTGTTATTGCTAGAGAAATATGTCACGCTTTATATTTACATTTTCTAAATCTGCTAAGCAAATAATTGTGTCAAACTACTTTGAAACATTGCTGATGATTGTTCGGTAGCCACAGTTTGTTGTCAAAATACGGAATCGGTGCAGAAAAGCTAGACAGATTAGATTTAGTTGATGAGTGGGCGTAGTCATATTCTGGCCGATCAAAAAGCAACAAAACTAGACCTATCGTAACATCTAATCACGAGTCCTAGGTAGAAGATGAAGCTAGGAATTGTTCTGAAGGGGTATGCCTGACCTACAAAAAACTAGAAATGAAAATTGTTAGTTTCTTCTGAAACAATTTGTTGTGTCGGCTTTTAAAGCCGAGCCAAAAAATAAATTACCATTTAAATTTTTTTTTTTTCTTTACCCCCTCTGGGGCTCAAAGTGAGGTCTATTAACTTTATTAATAGGATGTTTGAATTGTGTGTGATCCTGGCCCTGGCTAAGACAGTTTGATCTTAGGCAAAAGGCCTTTTTTTTCTCGCATGAGGTCGCTTTTTTTCCTCGCATGAGGTCGCATTGATCGCACGCCCACCCCCGGCCCTGGCCAAGACACATGATCCTAGCCAAAGCCGGATAGTAGGCACAAGTCCAAACACAAAAAGACCCAATGACACACAAGTGTCATTTTAGTTGTTTTTTTTCCTCGCTTGAAGTCGCATATTCTTTCCTCGCATGAGGTCGCATTAGTACCCGCCCAAACTCAGCCCTGTCAAGACCACATGTCCCAACACATTTTTTTTCCCTCGCATGAGGTCGCATATTTTTTTCCTTGCATGAGGTCGCTTATTTTTTGCCTCGCATGAGGTTGCATGGCACACGCTCAACCCGGCCCTGGTCAAGACCCATGTCCCAACACAAGAAGACCCAATGACAACATGTGTCACCGTAGTGATCTTCTGTGTTTTCACACAAAAGACCTAATGACACTGAATGTCAATGTACTGATCTTTTGTGGTAAGACTTTGATCTTAGCCAAAAGGCCGAGAAGCGATATTTTTTGTTTCCCTCGCATGAGGTCACTTATTTTTTGCCTCGCATGAGGTTGCATGGCACACGCTCAACCCGGCCCTGTTCAAGACCCATGTCCCAACACAAGAAGACCCAATGACAACATGTGTCACTGTCGTGATCCTCTGTGTTCTCACACAAAGGACCTAATGACACATGAATGTCACTGTATTGGTCCCTGTGCTTAGACACTTTGATCTTAGCCAAATTTTTTTTTCCTCGCATGAGGTCGCATATTTTTTTCCTCGCATGAGGTCGCTTATTGTTTGCCTCGCATGAGGTTGCATGGCACACGCTCAACCCGGCCCTGGTCAAGACCCATGTCCCAACACAAGAAGACCCAATGACATCATGTGTCACTGTAGTGATCTTCTGTGTTCTCACACAAAGGACCTAATGACACATGAATGTCACTGTATTGGTCCCTGTGCTTAGACACTTTGATCTTAGCCAAATGTCCTTTTTTTTCTTTTTTTTTTTTCTCGCTTGAGGTCGCATATTTTTTCCTCGCATGAGGTCGCATTGTCCCTGCCCCAAACCCGGCTCTGGTCAAGACCACATGTCCCAACACAAGAAGACCCAATGACAACATGTGTCACTGTAGTGATCTTCTGTGTTCTCACACAAGAGACCTAATGACACATGAGATATTAGGGCGTTGGGTTTCACAGCGTTATTTGCGCTGTAGCCAAATGGCCTTTTTTTTTTTTTTTCCTCGCATGAGGTAGCATATTTTTTTCCTCGCATGAGGTCGCTTATTTTTTGCCTCGCATGAGGTTGCATGGCACACACTCAACCCGGCCCTGGTCAAGACCCATGTCCCAACACAAGAAGACCCAATGACATCATGTGTCACTGTAGTGATCTTCTGTGTTCTCACACAAAGGACCTAATGACACATGAATGTCACTGTATTGGTCCCTGTGCTTAGACACTTTGATCTTAGCCAAATGTCCTTTTTTTTCTTTTTTTTTTTTTCTCGCTTGAGGTCGCATATTTTTTCCTCGCATGAGGTCGCATTGTCCCTGCCCCAAACCCGGCTCTGGTCAAGACCACATGTCCCAACACAAGAAGACCCAATGACAACATGTGTCACTGTAGTGATCTTCTGTGTTCTCACACAAGAGACCTAATGACACATGAATGTCACTGTACCGGTCCCTGTGTCTAGACACATGATCCTAGCCAAAGGCCAGATATTAGGGCGTTGGGTTTCACAGCGTTATTTGCGCTGTAGCCAAATGGCCTTTTTTTTTTTTTTCCTCGCATGAGGTAGCATATTTTTTTCCTCGCATGAGGTCGCTTATTTTTTGCCTCGCATGAGGTTGCATGGCACACACTCAACCCGGCCCTGGTCAAGACCCATGTCCCAACACAAGAAGACCCAATAACATCATGTGTCACTGTAGTGATCTTCTGTGTTCTCACACAAAGGACCTAATGACACATGAATGTCACTGTATTGGTCCCTGTGCTTAGACACTTTGATCTTAGCCACATGGCCGAGAAGCGATAATGAATGGGTCTGAAAAACGATTTTCAGCACAAATTAAATGATTAGAACTGTAAGCTGAAAGACTAGTTCTAATTCTAAAACTTAAGACTGGCTGAAAAAATTTAACTGGCTAAAAGTTTTATGTCTTTTGTTTTATTAAATCAAAATATTTAAACTTTTACCCTTAAACAATACATAATCTTTACGTTTTATTTAAAGCGTTTAATTATTACATAAGAAATGAACACATTTTACAATTTTTATAACACAAATCTAATAACATTTTTTGCTTTTTTTATTTCCCTTGGTTTATTATCTATTTTTACTTCCCTTGACAATACTACGTGCTCAAAGTCTTTGTTATCTCCCATAATGCCGCGTTTTTTAAACACTGTCCGAGGTACCACTTGTCTATTATCATCATCATCACTAGCTGCCATCTGCACACGAAGGTCAACAGCAATGGATCTTATTGTGTCACTAATTGTGGCCATAAGCAGTGTTTTTTGTTTTTTTACTTTGCATATGGATTACCTTGATGTTTGAAGACTAAATAGAAAGTTTTATTGTCTACAACAGTAATTTGTCTTTGGTGAGATCGTATTCTACAGTTAACTTTTTAGTGTTTTTCAATTTTCCATGCAAAATGTTTTAAGTATACCGAACACACTTGTGTTAATACTACCAAAGACTTTATATATTACAATTCTCAATCCATTTTGGTATATAATAAGTATATGTTCACAAAAAATGATTAACATAAAATGTACACTGAGAGACAGTACACTTCACCGTTTATAATTCTTCAAAAAATAATTATGGCACAGGGTGGAAAATATTTATGGAGTCAAAGAGTTAAATATTACGCGTTGAAAATCAAATTCGCATCGGCTTTTTTTTGTGTGTGTGTGTCTTCCCCGTGGTGTCTTTTCTTAGCTGAACTCAGTCATTCGTCATATGAGGGAACTAATACGAAGTTGTGAATATAACTGGTTACTTCATTATGTAAGACAAATTGATGCACGGACCACCACTAAAACAAAGATGCTTTCTCTAGAAGGCTATCAGCAGTGGTAAAAATCTGGGCAGACGTGCTCAACTCTGGGTTCAGATCTCGGAAACAAGTTATGAGCTACCAAAAACATGAACAACAACAATTAAAAAGCATGTTAATCTGAAAAATGTTGTAATGAGACAACCCCTTTATAGAAGCTACACATTACATAGAAGAAACACGACGACTATTGTCAACCTGGGAAGTGGCTAGTGCAGACTTATAAATCGATATACAACAAATACCAACAAAATAAACTAGTACATACTCTGAAAAACAAAATGCTGAAAGAAAATTAAAAATTCACGTACTGAGTGATCTTTAGGATAGGTACAGGACTGTTGGCGGTGTCAAATTGATAGATGACAGAACAATATGGACATTTTAGTTTAATCTCAATTGTTCGTGCCTCTAACAGCACAACAAGGACAGATAACTACTTCGAGATTAATAACATTATTAAATATATTTGGTTACCGCTCTTTAACTGTAACTTGGCGTAGAGTGTCCGATTGGCAGGGTTTGAAGTCTGGTAGCGTCACAAAAGTCCTTAGCTGTAAACGGGTACTTGACTCTGCTTTGATTTGGGAAGGCAAACGCAGCGAGGGAGGAAAATGGTTAACTGAACACATAAAGCTAGACCTAGGAGAGTGAGGTTTCTAACACTTCACTCTCCTACTGCAGTATTTGCTATAGGGTTACCTAACGTGTAGTTGATGGAGGTCCCTGAGCCACGAAGAATGAATAGGTTGACTTCCCTCTCTGGCATCTCGTAAGTGGTGACTAACATGACGTTTGGCATGAGACTGGAAACTTCACCACGTAAAGCTAATTGCTACATAACCACCTCTGGCATCTCGTAAGTGGCGACTAACATGAAATTTGGCGTGAGACTGGAAACTTCACCACGTAAAATTAATTGCTACATAACCACTTCTGGCATCTCGTAAGTGGCGACTAACATGAAGTTTGGCGTGAGACTGGAAACTTCACCACGTAAAGCTAATTGCTACATAACCACCTCTGGCATCTCGTAAGTGGGGACTAACATGACGTTTGGCATGAGACTGGAAACTTCACCACGTAAAGCTAATTGCTACATAACCACCTCTGGCATCTCGTAAGTGGCGACTAACATGAAGTTTGGCATGAGACTGGAAACTTCACCACATAAAGCTAATTGCTACATAACCACCTCTACAAGAGAACACGAATGATTTCGATGTAGGCTTCTTGGACGGGAAACCCCAGGCCTATAAACAGTAAATACTGTACATAAATGATACAACTAGGCATCACAAAATAGTGCTTCGTGGACAGGGGACAATAGCGCGATCTCGTCAAGTGCACACGGACAACTCCTCCAGTGCTCAGATCTTCTCCCTTAGATCACACAAGGAGGTCACAACACAGTGCACTTACTCCGTAGCACCGGCGAGAATCATAATGTGTGAATATAGGAATCACACATTCTATAAATAATCTTGAGGTGGGTAGGTTTCTAATTTTTAAATTTTGCCAGGGCAGTGGCCGTATGGCCTTCTCTTTACGATTTCGAACTGCCGGGGGATTTTCGACGCTTATGTTTTCGCCCTTATCCGAGAAGGCTAGACATCGGATTTCACTACCCAGGAGATCAGGGGCAGTATGATATCACTAGGAACTGCTGGTTCTGCAAAAAAAAATCAATAACGTACATTCCCTGTTATGCATGGGGGCATATCTGGAATCATCCTGATATGATCAGCAGCTTTGCACGATGCTACAATATATGTCCGTGGAAGTGAACCTATGTCTGTGAGGCTAATGACATCCTCATTGACTCTTGAAAACATCCATCCACTTCCAGGGATTCCCCCTGTAGTGTAACTTGTTGAGAACCAAGCATTGCACACTAAGCTTGGAGAAGTCACTTGACCCCCAGGCGTAATTCTTTGGCTTTGACTTGGTTGACTGCATGCAGAAGAATCTCACTGTGAACACAGTGAAAGGTAGCGGAAGCTGAGAAGTGGCTCTGGGCAGGACGTGACAATTCCTTGGGAGAGCCCAGAACCAGAATTCAGTATTTTAGCTCTGCACAGTTGGAGAGCCTCCTTGGATGGCGGGGAATGCACAGTATGCCACGCACTTCTTGCTCCTTACTTGGGACCAGGTTGACGATCCTTTGAATGCAAGCCAAGCTCTGCATCGCTCTGCTCTAATTAATTTGAAAGTTGAATAACCCATAGTGATCACGTCTAAAAGCAAAAACATTGTTCTGTTCAGGGATGGTTATTTTAACCAGGGTTTTATAAACCGGGTTTAGATGATTCCATGTCATCACAGATAACCAAGAGTCAACTGTAGTATAAAGGTAAAGGTAATCACGTGATTTCAGTAATCGAGTATGGGCTAGGAATACTCATGCTGTCAGTGTCACAATGTGAATGACTGGAACGCATTTAAAATGAAGGGATGCGACTAGTTTTGGGATGTACGTGTGATACCTGCATTGTGACAATGAGATACATGCTCAGATTACTGTCGATTAGATCCAGCTATGCGATGGCCCAGGCAAAAGCCTATATGTTGGTAACCATCAACAAAAGACACCCCCTACATGAGAACGTAGCTGACATCAAAGGAGCAAGAATCAAGAGGGGATGTCATGAATGGCACAGGCAGAGGCTACGATTGTCAAGTGACCAGAGTTGAAAATATTTCAAAAGGGCAAGAGTGGAGTAAGTCAGGGGACAATTGGATAAACTACCAGCAGGTCATCATTAGCTTTGACAGAGAGTACAGATCTTGGGGCAATGGAAAAGCAGAGCTGGAGATTAATCAGCTGATAAGTGATCATGCTAGGAATGATGACGCCATTGTGTACACTGATGTGTCTGTAGTGCGTGGTGAGAAATCAGGATTGAGCTTCTCTGTGAGAATAAAGGGCAGAGTCATCACTGAACAGAGTGGAGCCTACATGACAACAACCTCCAACATGAGAATGAAGGTAGAGGCAGTTACTGCAGCACTGAGGTGGCTGTCTGAAACTCCATTAACCAGGGCAGTTATATTGTCAGACTCACAAGCCATGCTTCGGAAAGTTCAGAACTGGTGGCTGCAGCAGGAATGGAAAACATCGATAGAATCCTCAAGTCTTCAAGAACTAGTGTGGATGTACTGTCCTGGTCATGCAGGGTATGTGGCAATGAGAACGCTGACAGATTAATCTCGCGAGCACAATGGACATGGATAAGGGAGAGATACTAAGAGCAATTAATGATCGCCTGCTAGATAATGACACTGCAATGGATGAATCAACAAGGCTGAGACTGTTGTAGTTTGGCATCAAACGTGGGACTAGCAGAGATGGACGCGAGAGAGGATGCATCCGTCGTATGTACAACCAGCGTGCTACAGGTACAATTAGCATTCATACTCTTCGACATTTGCTGAGGGAGACTGAGCACCTATGGGTTTGTCCGGAGTGCAGTGAGGTCGATTCTGATCAACATTAACAATAACGAAGGAAATCCCATAGCACATATTACTGTAAGGGATTGAAGAGTTAGAGACTTTGCTACATTAGGTCAAGCTTTAAGAGATGTGACTCTTCCCTTCCTCGCCGCCTTCGCTCTTCCCTAACTCAAGAGCAGAGTTGGGTGTACCCATTCAAAGCTGGGTAAACTGGTGACACTACCAGGTTTCACATGCATAATTTCATATAGACATAGAAAACATGTACGGGGAACAGAAATAGAAAACATGTACGGGGAACCGACATAGAAAACATGTACGGGGAACAGACATAGAAAACATGTACGGGGAACAGACATAGAAAACATGTACGGGGAACAGACATAGAAAACATGTACGGGGAACAGACATAGAAAACATGTACGGGGAACAGACATAGAAAACATGTACGGGGAACAGACATAGAAAATCTTTAATGTCAATTTAGAAAAGTAAATGTAGTCCCATACCAGATACTGCTGTAGGGGAGTGAAGTGTTAGAGACTTCACTATATGTCACAGAGTGACTAATAATTTTATTTTCCCAACACGTCCCACTTTTCTTACTCTATTAATGTTCTGGTTTCCTCGATTTTTTTTTGCACTTTCGGTTTCTTTTCTTCGGATTTTTTCCTACGTGGCCCATTATTCCCCTCTCAGACACCACCCCGCGGTTTGATTTCGTTCTTACCATCTTTATAAATTCAACACTTGGTCAGTAGTGGTCAGCTTACGATAATATTACATGAGCTGCACCTGGTGTTTGTCTGACTAGGGGTACGCTTGTAGCGCTTAACAGCGTTGATCTCGAGCGAGAAATAGGTTCTTTGAAGAAGCGAACCGCTAGCGGGAGCAAAGGGGAGGCTACCCGTTGAGGTCTTGGTAACCGTTTTCATGGGAGCCGCGCTGGTGCAATGGTTAAGACGTTGCGCTTGCGACCAGCTTTTCAAGGTTCAAGCCCGGGCGCCGGCATTTGTAGGAGTGTCATCGACCGGGAATTTGAATGAATAACCTGAACGGCTCCTGCAGATAGACCCTCTGTGGATGGGAAGGAGCGACGCTCCTGACCGGGTTGAAGGAAAGTCCACTGGTTCCCCAGCCTCGCAATGACGTATCATTGGGCCAAAAAGGCTGGAAAACTCGAGTGCCGCTCGTAAGAGGGAAAAAAAACCGTTTTAATCTCCGATTCAGGGGAGACAAAACTCACGTTCGTTCCGAAATTTTGTTGTGGCCCTTGAACGCCACAGTGAGTGCTAGAATAATATTATGTCTTATCTACGAGACTTTCTCGCGGTTGTTGTCTCTGATGTAGACTCTAGAATAACATTTGTCTTACTCATGATTACGCTAAACGCCGAACATCTGTGGGAACATGCGATGCCAGGTGGGCGAGGTTAGCGTTTCTGGTAGACTATAAATCTAGATAGGTTTACTCAGTCAAGCACACTCGTAAATTTTTCCTGCCCGTAGATGACCAAATGAGACAGGCAGATGTGGGCTCAAAACTAGATTGTGTTGCCTATTCTCGTCATCTCGGGTTTCAGGGCACCCCATTGCTACTGCAGGATTCCAGTCAGGCGACGAAACGTAACATTCTCATCAATCTCACGGTTCCTGAAAGCCATTAGCACCACGAGTTGTCACCTATACCTGAAGTACAACCCTTTTTCAACGCCCATCCCTCTAATGGGAAATGAGCTCATGCAGTGTATAACGAGCCATAGCATATCTGAAATAGTATTTGGCAGTAGTGGTTTCCTACTCGCCTCTTGATCACCAGTCAGAGCATAGTGGCTTCCAGCATATTTATCAGTCCAGCGTCTTCGGTAGAATTGAAAGCACCAGACTGTGTGCTTAAACTGAGTGCTGGGTCACAAATAAAGTCCAAACCAGCCAAACCGGATTTAAACATCAAGTACGCAGGCCAAATTTCACGCGCTGGATAATAGCGCAGTGGACCGTTTGTCCTAAATTGACCTCGTCTTGTGTGTGTTTCGGGTCATTCAAAACCTCCGCACGTATTAGCGGTCAATCGAATGTAGACAGAGTAATCTACAACCTATCTCGTTATTAGTGTGTGACCAACGGTGCATGGATAGCGCCTACAGTGAATGTATAGTGTAATTCATCACCTATAGGAGGATATACATATAAAGACACTAACTGGAGTTAATAAATTTGGTTCCACAAAATGGTGTTTTATTGGATATTTGTTAACTTGATCTCATTATTGATGATTTCTTATGTTGTTGTGCTGATATACTTATTTTTCATATATTTTCTTCCTTCAAGAACCTTTTAATAAATTTTACTCATTCATTAACGCGCTGTTTACGACCCTTCATCCATACTTAATATTGCAAGCTCTTACTATTGTCTCTATTTGACCAGAGAAAGGAGAGAGAGCGGGTGGTGCTAAAGACTGTATAAGTGTGTTGAGGCTTGGAAAAAGAGATAGATTTAATGAATCCTCTTCCAGGTTTGTCTCAAGGTCACCATATTTTACACATTATCTGTGTGTTGTCTATAATTCAGTCAGTTCACTCTCATTGTCGATTTCGCTACAATTGTCTGACTCGACAAATACTCTAAAACTTTAATTCAACCACGACAGATGAGGTCTCGGTCCAGCATCGAGAGGGTGAGCAGTTCCCTTCCTTGCTTCCTTTTCCTTCCCTAACTCAAAGTCAAGTACCCATTTACAGCTGGGTAGACTTTGAATTAGGCAAAGAGAACACATTTATTTTATACTATATTGGCTGTTTAACTAGGGCTGCTGAGCTTCTCACTCTTTAACAGCCAATAACAACCACAAACACAACAATCCCTGCGCTAGGAATGAATATTTAAAAATTCGATGCGATCATAAGTTAAGGCTCCCTAATTTTGTAGATGGTTTGCTGAATGATGATAATTCAATTTATTATTTGTAAAATAGTCCATGTAAAATTGTTTCGTAATATCCATAACATATAATGGTGTATACCATTATATGGTGTTTTCTGCCTGATATGACGGCACACCGGGCAGGCACTGGCGGCACACCGGTTGCGGTGCATTGATCTAGTTGACAAAAAAAATTTGCTACGTTCATTTTCAGTCTTATTTTAACAGAAAGATAGATGTCCGAAACTGTGTAAGATCCAGACAGTTGTACCACGGGAATTTAACAGACCTATGCAACAAGAAACCGGCTACACCTTCCGGTAGACAATTAACTTCAACGAAAAAAAAAAACCAGAATATTTCACTCAAATATTACGTCACTACCACAAAATGGCCTTGAAACATAAAGATCAATAAAAACAAGAACGAAAAAAGTACAAACTTTCATAAATGATCACGTGTGTAGAATAGAAGGATTGAAGTGGTATGACAGAATCACTAATGTGGAACTGATGACAAGATCATCAATGTGGAAAAGATGACGTGATCACCAATGTTAAACTGATGACGTGATCACCAATGTGGAACAGATGACAAGATCACATGTGGAACAGATGACAAGATCACCACTGTGGAACAGATTACAAGATCATCAATGTGGAGCTGATGACAAGATCACATGTGGAACAGATTACAAGATCATCAATGTGAAACAGATAACAAGATTATTACTGTGGAACAGATGACAAGATCACCAATGTGGAACAGAGGACGTGATCACCAATGTGGAACAGATGACAAGATTGTTACTGTGGAACAGATGACAAGATTACCAATGTGGAACAGATGACGTGATCACCAATGTGGAACAGATGACGTGATCACCAATGTGGAACAGATGACGTGATCACCAATGTAGGACATATGACGTGATCACCTATGTGGAACAGATGACGTGATCACCAATGTGGAACAGATGACAAGATCACCAATGTGGAACAGATGACGTGACCACCAATGTGGAACATATGACGTGATCACCAATGTGGAACAGATGACGTGATCACCAATGTGGAACAGATGACGTGATCATCAATGTGGAACAGATGACGTGATCACCAATGTAGGACATATGACGTGATCACCTATGTGGAACAGATGACGTGATCACCAATGTGGAACAGATGACAAGATCACCAATGTGGAACAGATGACGTGATCACCAATGTGGAACAGATAACAAGATTAATACTTTGGAACACATAACAAGATTATTACTGTGGAACAGATAACAAGATTATTACTGTGGAACAGATAACAAGAATATTACTGTGGAACAGATGACAAGATTATTACTGTGGAACAGATAACAAGATTATTACTGTGGAACAGATAACAAGATTATTAATGTGGAACAGATAACAAGATTATTACTGTGGAACAGATAACAAGATTATTACTGTGGAACAGATAACAAGATTATTACTGTGGAGCAGATGACGTGATCACCAATGTGGAACAGATAACAAGATTATTACTGTGGAACAGATGACAAGAATATTACTGTAGAACAGATAACAAGATTATTACTGTGGAACAGATAACAAGATTATTACTGTGGAACAGATAACAAGATTATTACTGTGGAGCAGATGACGTGATCACCAATGTCTAACAGATAACAAGATTATTACTGTGGAACAGATGACAAGATTATTACTGTGGAACAGATGACGTGATCACCAATGTGGAACAGATAACAAGATTATTACTGTGGAACAGATGACAAGATCATCACTGTGGAACAGATGACGTCATCACCAATGTGGAACAGATAACAAGATTATTACTGTGGAACAGATGACAAGATCATCACTGTGGAACAGATGACGTGATCACCAATGTGGAACAGATAACAAGATTATTACTGTGGAACAGATGACAATATTATTACTGTGGAACTGATGACGTGATCACCAATGTGGAATAGATAACAAGATTATTACTGTGGAACAGATGACAAAGTCATCACTGTGGAACAGATGACGTGATCACCAATGTGGAACAGATAACAAGATTATTACTGTGGAACAGATGACGTGATCACCAATGTGGAACAGATAACAAGATTATTACTGTGGAACAGATGACAAGATTATTACTGTGGAACAGATGACGTGATCACCAATGTGGAACAGATAACAAGATTATTACTGTGGAACAGATGACAAGTTCACATGTGGAACAGATTACAAGATCATCAATGTGAAACTGATGACATGATCACCAATGTGGAACAGATGACATGATCACATGTGGAACAGATGACAAGATCACCAATGTGGAACAGATGACAAGATCACATGTGGAACAGATGACAAGATCACCAACGTGGAACAGATGACATGATCACCAATGTGGAACAGATGACATGATCACCAATGTGGAACAGATGACAAGATCACATGTGTAACAGATTACAAGATCATCAATGTGAAACTGATGACATGATCACCAATGTGGAACAGATGACAAGATCACATGTGGAACAGATGACAAGATCGCCAATGTGGAACAGATGACAAGATAACTAATGTGGAATTCATGACAAGATTATTAATGTGAAACAGATGACAAGATCACCAATGTGAAACAGATGATGAGATCACCAATGTGAAACAGATGACAAGATCACCAATGTGAAACAGATGACAAGATCACCAATGTGAAACAGATGACAAGATCACCAATGCGAAACAGATGACAAGATCACCAATGTGGAACTGATGACAAGAACTAGAACAAGAGATGGGAAGAAAACGTTAACGATAGATATGTCACACACTGGGAACAACTTATTGATAGATTTACAAGGTAGTCCCTGTTCTGAAATTCCCTGAGTTAAAGAATCATATATAGACCGAAAAGCACATGGAGAAGAGAACTGGAGAGAGAAATGAAAAAAAAGGAAGTCATGGAAAGACATTGAGCTGATGGCACTTGACAGGAAGATTTGGTATAAGCTGATTGAACGCCTTGGGGGAGTGAGGTGAAGGGGGATGAAGATAGAATGAGAATAAATCTCTTCGTGTGTGACAAACCTGAGAATGTGACATTATGAATTTAAAGTATTTACACTATAACTCCAAACAATGCGGTCTAGATACTTCTTTCATATCAGATCTACACTGTTATGCTATTATACAGGGTGTCCATAAAGTCTCTTTACAATTTAACAAATTTATTACAAAGGCAATTGATGAGATACCTTAATCAGATTTGTTCTATGTACTCAGTGGTTATCAAAGTTTTTAATCACATACCTTTATCGTATGTCAGGTACACTGTTGATGAAAGAGGTACTGTTTAATGAACCCCTACAAAAATGGCTACTCCTCAAGAGAAGGCACAATGTGTATCATGATCCCACACCACACATTCAGCTTTGGTCTATCTCAGTGAAGTTCCCTAGTCACATGGGGGTGTTCTGATCCCCAGATTCTCACATTATGTGTGTTCAGTTTCCCTGAAAAATGAAAGGTTGCCACATCACTAAAACAAACTTGGGTGAGGAACGTTTCATCCTCAGAAATTCGTCTTGGTTTATCATTTGGCTCGAGTACCTGTAAGAGTTGCACTTTGTAAGCGTACAATCGCAAGTTCTTGTGTAGGACTTTTTGCACTGTTGAACGTGGTAGCTCTAACTGTCTGGCAGCAGTACGGATGGACTTTGTGGGAGAATGATAAAAGGCTTGTCTTACACTCTCAATGTTTTCCTCAGATGTTCCTCCCTTTATCCAACACTGTCCCTGTCTCCATAAATTTCTTGTGCCATGCACGAATTGACGGACGTGATGGTGGATCTCTTCCATACTTAGTTCTGTAGTTTCGCTGAATCTGCCTATCCGATTTTGTTTCAATAAACCATGATACACATTGTGCCTTCTCTTGAGGAGTAGCCATTTTTGTAGGGGTTCATTAAACAGTACCTCTTTCATCAACAGGGTACCTGAAATACGATAAAGGTATGTGATTAAAAACGTTGATAACCACTGAGTACATAGAACAAATCTGATTAAGATATCTCATCAATTACCTTTGTAATAAATTTGTTAAATTGTAAAGAGACTTTATGGACACCCTGTATAAATATACGCGATCCAGGATCCACATTTTTAGATCTTTGCGAAAGGTTATCTTGTGTAACGCTATTGAGATTATTGTTTATAATCCTATTAAGATTAAATAGTGCTTACTGCGCTATCTGTGTTATAGAGAGTTGTATGCCTATTTTCCATGTTGACGTCTGTTTGACAGCCATGTGCTTATATTCGTTTAAAAGAAAACAAACAGTTTTAATTTTAGACCCAAACAAAATGTATATCCTTCAGTTTAGATAGAGGGTGCAAGATATCGTATGTGTTATAGAGGGTGCTAGATATCGTATGTGTTATAGAGGGTGCTAGATATCGTATGTGTTATAGAGGGTGCTAGATATCGTATATGTTATAGAGGGCGCTTGATATAGTATGTGTTATTGAGGGTGCTTGATATAGTATGTGTTACAGAGGGTGCTTGATGTCTAATGTCTAATAGAGGGTGCTTGAAATCGCATGTGTTACAGAGGGTGCCCAACATAGTATGTGTTATAGAGGGTGCCCGACATAGTATGTGTTATACAAGGTGCTTGATATTATATGTGTTATAGAGGGTGCTTGATATCGTTTGTGCAATAGAGGGTGCTAGACGTCGTACGTTTTATAGAGGGTGCTCAATATAGTATGTGTTATAGAGGGCGCTAGATATCGTACGTTTTATATAGGGTGCTCAATATAGTATGTGTTATAGAGGGTGCTAGATATCGTACGTTTCATAGAGGGTGCTCAATGTAGTATGTGTTATAGAGGGCGCTAGATATCGTATGTGCTATAGAGAGTTCTTGATATAGTATCTGTTATAGAGGATGTTAGATAAAGTATGTTTTATAGAGGGTGCTTGATATAGTATAAGTTATAGAGTGTACTTGATATCGTATGTGCTATAGAGGGGGCTATATATCGTAGGAATTATAGAGGGTGCTATGCATCGCTTGTGTAATAGAGAGTGCTTGATATCATTTGTGTTATAGAGGGTCCTAGATATCGTACGTGTTATAGTGGGTGCTAGATATTGTTCGTGTTATAAAGGGGGGGGGGGGGCTAGATATCGTATGTGATATAAAGGGCGCTCGATATCGTATGTGTTGCAGAGGGTGCTCGATATCGTATGTGTTATAGAGGGTGCTCGACATCGTATGTGTTATAGAGGGTCCTAGATATCGTAAATGTTATAGAGGGCGCTTGATATAGTATCTGTAATAGAGGGTGCTTGATATAGTATGTGTTATAAAGGGTGCTTGATGTCTAATGTGTTATAGAGGGTGCTTGATATCATATGTGTTAAAGGGGTTGCTTGAAATCGCACGTGTTACAGAGGGTGCCCGACATAGTATGTGTTATAAAGGGTGCTCGACATAGTATGTGTTATACAGGGTGCTTAATATTATATGTGTTATAGAGGGTGCTTGATATTGTTTGTGTAATAGAGGGTGCTAGATATCGTACGTGTTATAGAGCGCGTTAGATATAGTATGTATTAAAGAGGGTGCTTGATAAATTTATAGAGGGTACTCGATATCGTATGGGCTATAAAGGGGGCTATATATCGTATGAGTTATAGAGGGTGCTATGCATCGCATGTGTTATAGAGAGTGCCTGATATCGTATGTGTTATAGAGGATGCTAGATATCGTACACGTTATAGAGGACGCTTTATAGAGTATGTGTTATAGAGGGTGCTTGATATATTATGTGTAATAGAGGTTGCTTGATGTCGTATGTGTCATAGAGGGTGCTTGATATCGTATCTGTAATAGAGTGTTTTTGATGTCGTATGTGTTATAAAGGGTGCTGGATTGCGTACGTGTTATAGAGGGTGCTAGATATAGTACGTGTTATAGAGGCTGCTAGATATCGTATGTGTTATAGAGGCTGCTAGATATCGTATGTATTATAGAGGGTGCTTGATATCGTATGTGCTATAGAAGGTGCTAGATATCGTATGTGTTATAGAGGGTGCTAGATATCTTACACGTTATAGAGGACGCTTGATAGAGTATGTGTTATAGAGGGTGCTTGATATATTATGTGTAATAGAGGTTGCTTGATGTCGTATGTGTCATAGAGGGTGCTTGATATCGTATGTGTTATAGAGGGGGCAAGATATCGTGTTATAGAGGGTGCTAGATATCGTATGTGTTATAGAGGGCGCTTGATATAGTGTGTGTTATAGAGGGTGCTTGATATAGTATGTGTTTTAGAGATTGCTTGATGTCGTATGTGTCATAGAGGGTGCTTGATATCGCATGTGTTAAACCGGGTGCTTGAAATTGCATGTGTTACATAGGGTGCCCGACATATAGTATGTGTTATAGAGGGTGCTCGACATATTATGTGTTATACAGTGTGCTTGATATTATATGTGTTATAGAGCGTGCTTGATATCGTTTGTGTAATAGATGGTGCTAGATATCGTACGTTTTATAGAGGGTGCTAGATATCGTACGTGTTGTAGAGGGTGCTCAATAAAGTACGTGTTATAGAGGGTGCTCAATTTAGTATGTGTTATAGAGGGTGCTAGATATCGTACGAGTTATAGAGTGTGCTCAATATAGTATGTGTTATAGAGGGTGCTAGATTTCGTATGTGTTATTGCGGGTGCTTGAGATAGTATGTGTTATAGAGGTTGTTAGATACAGTATGTTTTATAGAGGATGCTTGATATAGTATAAGTTATAGAGGGTACTCGATATCGTATGTGCTATATAGATGGCTATATATTTTATGCGTTAAAGAGGGTGATATGCATCGCAAGTGTTATAGAGAGTGCTTGATATTATTCGTGTTATGTTTGTTACAGAGGATTCTCGATATCGCATGTGTTACAGAGTGTGCACGATATCGTATGTGTTTCAGGGGGTGCACGATATCGTATGTGTCACAGAGGGTGCTCGACATAGTATATGATATGGAGGGTGCCCGATATTGTATGTGTTGCACGGGGTTCTTGACATAGTATGTGTTATAGAGGGTACTCAACTGTGGCGTGAGGTTTTATTTGGCTCTTGGATCAGTATAGTACTGACAATTACAGAAATAGAATTTCTGCAGAAAATGGTGAAGTCCCAGTGTCTGAGAGGACTACTGGTATCACAAATTAGTTACGGCTGTGAATGATCTGATCTCGAAACAATAGTAGAGAGGAGACCGACATAAAGTGCCACCTCCGCTATGTAACTAACTGTGATATTAAAAAACCAAGGAAACAGATTTCACTTAACAATGATAAAATTGACAAGTCGTTCAAATACAATTTCCTTATTATTTATTTAGTATAAACACTATCTACTCTTGTGCTGAAGGGTGAATGTTGAAAAATGGAATGTAATGAATTTGTAAGCATACAAATGATTTACAAATATAGATATAAATATATTACAACAAGTTTTCCAATTATAGGAACAAAAATTATATCAGCTGTGCTGTTATTCAAGGATATAACGTTTATCAGCTATGCTGTTATTTACGTATAATTTATCCACTATGATCTTATTATTGTCTCTTGCTACGCTAATTCACGTTTTCTTCATTGACTTAGATTTTGCTCACAATGCCGACAGAAATGGTACTAATGTGTACTCATCTCTTAGAAGTCTGTCCTTCTTGGTTTGGTTGACACAAAACACCAGCTGTTGATCGTTTCGTTAGCCCACCCAAGACTGAGGGGGACTAAAGATGTAGAGTCTTGACAACCTCTATGCTCCTGCGGAGTTCCAGGCAGCTAGATTGACGACCCACGATCTCAGTTTTTATGACACGTATAAAACCTGTAACAAGCAAAAATAGGGGCTAATTTCTGTCCTCAAGCCCATCTATTTCTATTGTATATGATATGAGCGTGTCTCAGTGTCTGCATGTAGGATGAATGACAACATGGCTCAGTATGATTTGGCAATAGCGAGACAAGACAGGTGTCTACTTGCAAAACATTCTTTCTGATAAACTAATGCATGGATATCATTCAATAATATAAATTCAATGCATGAATACATTCAATAGTATAAATTCAATACATGAATACATCCCATAATATAAATTCAATACATGAATACATCCAATAATATGTACGCAATACATGAATACATCCAATAATATGTACACCTAGGTGTGATACAACCATTTCCTTCCCTCTATAATATACCAGGCCCTTTCTGACAAGTGCTATAATATATCCTAACAATAACGTTGTGTTCTTATGATATGCGATGAGGTCTGTTTGGTGATATATCAGGTTGGAGTTATATGGGACAATAGTTTGGAGTTAGACGAGACAATAGATTGAGTCCTAACAAGGACTGTTTTGGGTTATATTGCAGTTGGTCTGAGATAATAGAGTGAAGTTATAGGAGACAATAGATTGAGTCCTAACAAGGACTGTTTGGGTTATATTGCAGTTGGTCTGAGATAATAGAGTGAAGTTATAGGAGACAATAGGTTGAGTCCTAACGAGGACTGTTTTGGTTATATGGCAGTTGGTCTTATATGAAATAATAGACTGAAGTCATGTGAGACAATAGATTGAGTTATAGGAGACAATAGATTGAGGTATGAGTCCTATTAGTCTTCGTCTATTCAATCATAATAGGAAATACAATCATTATACTTAATTCCCCCAAGATACAATCAGTAACCTGATAGGTAGTGTCGCAGAGTGAAGATAATTTGCATATTTGAAATTTTCTGTCCATCCTGTATATTGCTTTATTTTCTGTCTATCCTAAGTTTCCGAAAAAAATGTTTCTCACGCACTTGCCTTTTCCCCACCTTAACCCAGGTGAAGATACGGTCAAGCAGCGTTCACGTTCGTTAGGAATTTCCAGACTCGTCTGTCTAGAAATTTATGGCCTGTCTTCTTCCTCATTGTTAAAACTTCTGAGCTCGGAACCACAGCACGTACAAGTGACATTCTATATGCAAACTAATTTGCAGCGATACTTTTTGCTATCGTGGGAACTTTAAAAAAATGTAGCGGGTAAATCGAAAATAATTCTTTCTTTCTTTCTTTCTGTCTTTAAGAAACTAGTTTAGACTTCACTTGGTGAACGCATACGGGAAGAGATAGTCGCATTTCTCAGTCTTGTAAAGTAAAACTGTGCATAGGGAGACTTGAGTTAAACAAACCAAGTGCCCTCTAGTTTAACTTACAACAGACGATAAATTCCTGTGCAGGTATGTATTTGTTTTTCCAGTATATAGGCAATTATCTAAATATATAGATATGAAATATATTACTATCATGGTGAAAGTCTAAGTGTATTATATAAACGGGTTTCCTTTACCATGTATGTATCATAAATGCTTACGAAAATTCATTTATTTCTCATGCTTGTATTTTAAAGCGATGTTATGTTACAATGTTTGTATCATTCATAATTTCAATGATCATTTTACTTTTCAATGTTTGTAACATTAATGTATGAGCGTATTATTATGAATGCGGGAAGAAATGAACGGTGGAAAGCACAGGAGGATTCTCTAGCGGACCCTCATGTAACTTTGTCTGACAGGGGAGGAAGCAACAATCTTGTTATTGTGTATGTACCTGGACTGGCCAGCTAATTCATTCACAGCAGACAGGAATGTTTAAGAATGGACTGACCTATTTTAGGAATGAGACGCATGCATGGATATCAACATGCCGACGCTGGACACTGCTTAAATTGTTTCTGTTGTAATCTGCATGTTGCAGCAGAAGAGTAGTTACACATGTATTTTTGTTTTGTCTAACAGATTTACGCAGTGCAAGTCTTGTCTCGTATTGCTGAAAAGAGGTTACCTTTGGCCAGTGGCCATATAGTCCTCGTCCACCAGTCACAATAATTCCCTTCAATCATTTCAATCATTTCAATTACTTCAATTACTGCAATTATTGCAACGATTCTCAACACCAGATATTACCCTTAACAACCATCACCCGTACCATACTCCACCCATTTTAACCCTCCATCCCACCTTTGGAAGCAAATTCGTTATCTGTGGATATCGCATCAACTGTGGATACGTAACACCTTTCTTGGATCAACTGTGGATCACGTTACATTCGAACAGCGAAGTCGTTGGATTTATAAAATCGTGTTCAGATTCTGTGCCTTTGTGGATACCTTATTAGAACAGTGAAGTTAATTTCAAGCATTGGATTACGATATATTTTTCCAAGAGAACCCATAGGATATAAGTTGTTTCCAACATTCACACCAAAGGAACAAAGGAACAAACATTCATTTACACACAAACAGTATTTCACACATTTTCCAGCAAAAGCTTATCAGGCCTGCCGGGAACTTTACTAACACAATTCATTCATAATCCTTGTTTTCACTATTGGTGTAATAATTTTTTTCTTCTTTAAAATCATCAAATTGTTGTGAGTTTGTTTTCTCCTGATAATCTTTATTATTATGTGCTGTAAAATCCTTATTGATTTATTTACATTTCTAACTTGAAATAAATTGAGTTAACCTCGATAGGATTGTTCGTTCAGTTCAGACTACCAAATCCTCAATCTAACTTTACTTCTTTACCCTACTATTTGTGAGTGACACAGTGTGTGCAAAAGAGTAATATTGTCGCCAGAGAAAACAAGAAGAGATGTGTGTGTGGTTTTCTTAGTGAAGAACTCACTGACTCAGCCTGTGCCTTCTGCCTATCTCTCTTGCGCACCACTATCACACGTCCGTGTGCACTATTGTCCATCACACCTATACAGCTGTCAAGCTTTACCTACTATAAATTATATTTTCATGCGACAGGTAGTATAAATGACACACAACAAATACCAACATTATAGACCTGCTGAAAGCCTATTTTCCTAAAGGTTATCGTAAATATATTTACCCTCTAAGATTCAAACCGGCCAGATTTTGACTCGACTTAGCAAAGCAGGCTGCAGGTCATTGCACTCCAGGTAAGCTATAAATCAAGGTGACAGCTTCTCCTCTTCAGTCGGTCGGTATCTCTGGCGTCGTGTCGGTGATGTGTGATTATGCATAAAATCCGCCCGATTATATAGGTAGGTGAATTCTTAAGCAAGGCTTTTGGTTGGTTCCTGGCGGAGCAAGCTGATTGGTTTCCTGCAGTTTAGTACCTGGTCTCATACAGCCTAATTTTATTCAGTTTTCCTCCGCCATCTTGCGTGAACAAGATGGCCGTTAATTTATTCTGTCTCAGAGACTGGTGAACGGTGCTCTTTGATTGGTTGAAGCAAATCTGTATCTCGACATAGTGATTAACAAAGTAGTGGGTTACACTCGTTTCACGACATAGCCCCCTCCTTTCCTAGCTGTGACTTGACATAGCTGACATGTAAACCCCTGCTGTGGTTAATCCTTTTGCGTCTGTCCTTCCAGAGTACTAGGGTGTCGACTTAAAAAATCAGCTCCTACATTGTCTCTTCCCGGAATGTAATTCACGGTAAAGGAATAAGGCGCCAGAAGCAGACTCCACCTTAACAATCTCGAATTTAGCTTTTTTAGATGCAGCCAAGAATGTTAAAGGTTGGTGATCCCTTTGGACAATGAAGTGTGTCCCATACAGATAAGGTGAAAATTTGTTGATGGACCAAATTAGAGCTAAACATTCTTTCTCTATGGTCGAGTAGTTCAACTCAGCTGCATTCAGCTTCCTACTGGCGTAGGCGACTGGTAAAAGTACCTCCGGCTGGGCTTTTGATTTCTGCAAGAGAGTTGTACCAATCCCTATACTGCTAGCGTCCGTCCTTAATACAAATTCCTGTGTGATATCGGGTAGCATAAGGATAGGTTTGCTGGTGAGTTTTGCTTTTAGCTCTGTGTAAGCTTTTTCACAATCAGCATTCCATTGGATTTTGTCAGGCTGTCCTTTCTTCGTTAAGTTAGTTAATGGTGCACACAGAGAGTTAAAGTGGGGTATGTACTTCTGATAGAACCCACATAATGACACGAATGATCTCACATCTTTCTTCGTTTGAGGTCTGGGTGCCTTCTTTAACTTCTCTATATATTCTTTGGGTCAGGAGACATATGACCTGTAGAAATAGTGTGACCTAAGAATTCCAACTCCTTACAACCGATATAGCACTTGGTTGGACGTGCAGTCAATCCAGTGGCTCTCAGTCTGTCAAACAACATGGAGAGCGCTACTATATGCTCTTCAAATGTGTTTGTAGCAACAAGAATGTCATCCATAAAGTTAGTGATATGGGGATTGTGATGGACGAACTCGGCTGACCCTGAACTTTGTTGTAATTCTTGTAAAACGGGACTTCTTTCACGTGGATTCATTAGCTATGCAACTGTTCCACACAGAAGGCAAACACGTTTGCTGATTGATATGCGGAAAGTTTACCTATCGTTCATTCTGGTCATCGCATTGATTTAAGGTGAGATTAAATCACGCCCACTAACATCTCTTGAACAATCATAGGCAGTTATTTTCATTAACTGGGCCAGTGGGGGGCGTCGCCAGAATCAAACAGATAGTGCGACCACGATCAAAGAGACAGACTTAGGGATTTCAGGGGAGACTATCGGCGCTATCAAAGACAGTAGTGGTCCCTGCTACGAGACGCAGTTGCTTGCCGCTATTTTCGCGTCTCGGTGTCAATCGCAGAACCGAGCGAACGGGGAAAACCGAAACGGGCAGCAGCGAGGAGATACGAAGACCAGGGTGCGGTTTCTTCTCTTGATTAGGCGGTCAGATCCCCAAAAGTTCGTGAGATCAAATAAGCTGTCAAGTTTATCATGTCCCACTCAACTTACATTCCATTTTAGCTAAATAGACCATGTAGACTAGACACGTTATCACTCGCTGGCCAGACCTTTACAGAAGCACTAGCTTTATTGAAATCTTGTTATAGATTTTCCCCTGGATTTTATATATATATTTGCAGTGATTTCTATTCTGTGCAAAGCGGTAATATATATTGTGTAAAGTGATCAGTGGTCTAGTTCAGTCATTCTATTTCAATGGATTTTGTGTTAATTTAAATCTATTTAATTAAACCATCTCAAGAGTTCCAGTTTTAAATATAATGATCTATCTATTATATTATTTCAAAAGATAATAGATGCTTAAATTAACTTTTAAAGTCGCGAAGGAATTTATAATTAATAAATTCAGTTAAGTCCTAGTTTTATAGATGTGTGTTTTAACCACTAGAATTCGCGCAGTGTTTATTAAATACATAATTAAATACTCGAGTGTATTATAGGCTTAACGGGAAATTTATCGCGCTTGATTTTTCGGTATGTTACATGTCTTTTTTCTTTCACACAGAGTGATCGTAACCTGCGGTCCCAGCTAAATAAAGAAAGAAATAAAGAAATCATCCTATAAACTTCCAGTCATATTGAAGAAACATTTCTTTTAAATATAATCTTGTGGCGGTCCTTTTGCGACCTAGCTGTCATAATTAAATGAAATAAAGCCCACCCAAGAACATTTTAAAGAACAATCATCAAATTACCCTTACAAACCTGTAAGATAAACTGGAAGGTAATCATCGCCAGTAGCGATATCATATTTACTGTTCACTGTGAGAGAGTACATATTTTCCTGCCTGTGACTGAGCCTAGTTGTGCATAAATTGGATTTAATAAAACTATCATCACGCATTGAAGGAATTTTACCATAGCGGAGGATTAAAAGAGACCACTTCATTTTCACCCCCCTGTGCCGAACTGTGTTAGTGCCATCCCATAGACTCCTTTTATATATATAATAAAAACACGAGAACTCTTAGTCTTCAAGTCTTGCGATAAGTGAGAATATTTGTTACCAACAAAACCTCGCAAAACATCTGGGGCGGGACATCGAAGGACTAGACAGTTCATATGTCAAAGAATACTTGCTGTTTTTATATACTTTTATGGATCGTCTGAGGCTGCATTCGGTAAGTGTGTGAGTATATGAGTGTGGATCCTCACGCGTGTGCATGAATGACAGGAAATTTAATCTTTTTCTTTTGTAACCCTGTTGTTAACTTTCTTGCCTAGTAATATAATTTTTCTGTATTCCCTGCATTGTTCCTTTAAGGGGGAGTTAATAATTGGTTAACTCTGTTTAAAACCCCCCTCCTTTCCATTTGCTTAGAAAAGGGAAGAACAGCTGGGAAGAACAGGTTTTTTCTACCACCTATACCTAATTTGGTAACACCTCTTTTTTCAGAGTAATTAACTTTACTGTTAGGTTAACGTACCCGTGTTCCTGATATTATCTATCTCTGGACTGGGTTTATCTTTGTCTAATAAGCGGGAAGGGCTTAGTCGATACCAATCTTCTTCACCCCTCCCAAATTTGTTATTTGCATTTGTGTACTTATGATAATTTATGTAATACCTGATATTTGTTAGTGATTGATGTTTAAAGTGAATAAAATCACATAAACTCATTTAGTTCTGTGTGTTGGATATACCCAAAGCCCAAATTTTTCCCCTATTCGTTTAATATAGTTTGTATCTACGTCGTCTGTGTGGTTGAAAACACCAAATCGGTGTGCGCGCAGATGCGGGTCTGGAAAACTGGCAAATAATTGTTTGACCAGGAGATTGAAAGAGAAGATTGAGAGAAACGATTTGTCGTAAATAAGTCTGTCTTTACTCTCCTCCAGCACGCTGTGAAGCAACTATTAAATCTCTACATTTTCTATCACTGAGCTTTCCATCATCATTTTCCACTCTAAACCGGACCACTATTTCTAAGACTCTTTTCTCTCAAAATAAATTTACGACAGGGATTTTGTAGAGGTTCCAGTAATTTCCTCATCATTCTTGAAAATATACTCGGAGCATTTTTCAGCCCAAAGGGTAGTACATTAAACTCGTAGTGTCCGTCTGATGTACTGAATGCCAGAATTTTCCTAACTTCTGGTTTCACTGGTATTTGGTAGTATCCCTTGCTTAGATCTACCTTCGATAAATACCTAGCCTTACTCAGTGTAGAGAACAGCTGGTTGGTGTCAGGTAATGGGTCCACCTGAGATTCTGTGATAGCATATAGCTTCTTGTAGTAAATACATAACCTGTGTTCACCACTAGGCTTCCTTAATAGCACCACACATGAGCTATAGGGAGATTCAGACTTTGAAATAATTTTCTCTTTTAAGAGATAGTCAAGCTCATCCTTGAGTGCTTGTGCTTGCTATTGTTCAGTCCATGTCCGCAGCAATGCTTCCAGTGGACTGTGTATGGGGACGGCAATACAACAACGTTGCCGGACCAACACCTATTTCTATTGTAAGGGGCAGTATACCGAAGTGGGGCCTGTCTCCATCAACTGTTTGGTACAGCCCTGGTTCCTACCTCCTATGGTTCGGGTTTGTTTCTGCAGCTTTTTTAATACTGGTTGCTGACTAACTAAATTTTCCAAAGGATCCAGGCCATGGTGTTCCGACAAATATCTAGTCGGGGTGGGATGTCTCTCGTCCCCTCTCTGTACAATACGGAGAGTTGCCATGGTCACTGGTGTAACAGTAGACTTGTGATTTTTTTTGTCTCTTTATCACTGCATCTACCTGTTGTTTTCTCTTGTGTATTGTCTTTGTGGGCCTACGTCCGCGACAATGCTTCCCTAGGTCCTGTAACTGGTCTACGCTTCTGAATGAGGTTACCTGGTTACATTCTGAACAGGATTTCATATACCGACTTATGTCTTCAATTATTCCTGGCCAGTAATATCGCAATGCTATATGTTGACCAGTGGCCCCTTTTCCTCTGTGACCACTGCCTGATGTAGCATGCTCTTGCTCCATAATTTCCTCCCTATAGAATTTTGGCACTACCAGCAGTCCATGCCTTTTAGGTCCTTTTCCAGCTTGTCTGTAGAGTAGGCCATTTTCCATATAGTAGTCTCCTTTCTCTGGAGGGTTATGGACCTTTGGCAATTTGCCAAAACAAGGCTTCAATGTGCTGTCTGCTGTTTGAGCCTTTTTCATCTTTGTACGATGAATGTTTATTGGATCTCCCTCCTCCTTTTTGATGCTTGACCTGGTATGGTTTGCTGCCATGACAACAGGTTTTACTGGGTCACCCAAAAAGACATATTTACATCCTATTACTAGCGGGTATATAGGATCATCACTTACTGCTGCTCTTATCACTCCTTCCACATAGCGAGTTCTCACGTTGATCCTTGCTATGGGAAGTGTCATGGTGCCGGTTTCTTGCATTGCCCCTTGTATGTCCACTGTTTCTGTGGTAAGTTGGTCAGGGTGCACTAGGGTTGCACTCACGACTGAGTCGAATTCCAAACCTGAATCATATAAGCACTGAATTTTAGTGCCATTACATGTCACTTCCTCACAGACAGTGGGATGATGGAGGTCATTCTGACTAACTGCCAGTTCCTTCCTTCCCTTGTTCCCTGTTGTGAGACACGCAGCGTAATAAGGAGGGTTGTTCCTTCTGCAGTCCGCAGTATTGTGGTTACTCATTAGACAAGTTTTACACCACTTTCCTTCCTTCCGGTAAGGTGTCTTATCCGATCTTAGAGGGTTTTTGTCCTTTTGGTCAAACCTTTGTTTGTTCCTTGTGGTATGGTCCTTTTGTTCATATTTGGTATAGTTTTGTGATGATTTGAAGTTTTCACCCTGCTTCTTCTTATTTCCTAATAATTCTGCCTGAGCTGCTTGATATCTCTCAGCAACAGTTACAATATCTTCCAATCTCTCTGCTCCTTGTTCCATGATAAACTTCCTCATTTCTTGAGGCATGGACTCTTTCACTTGCTCCATCATTACCATTTCTTTCAGATCCTGACACTTTCCTTAACTACTCCATTTTTCCAAATAGGTTTCCAATCTAGCAGAGAATTGGTGATAGTTTTCTCCTGGAAGAAGTTTAGCTGTTCGGAATTTCTTTCTTTATGATTCTGAGTTCTTTTCATATCTCACAAGCAGTGCCTGTTTCAGGATTTCATAATCTTCCTGGTCATCTCTTGAGAGCTTCAAATACACATCGTAGGCCACACCTCTCAATCCCTGAGATAGTTTAAGACTCCATTTTTCTTTCACTAAGCCATAGGTAGTCGCTAGTCTTTCCTATCTATCCAGGTACGACTCAATGGCATCTTCTTTCTCAACAAATGGGTCCAGATGAAAATTCATGGCCCCACTTGAGGTGCTCTGGCTGGAGCTACTCTCAGAGTGAGGTGAGCTACCACCATTATTGCCAGTATTTGCCTGAATTTCAAGCTCTTTTAATCTCAACTGATGGTCTCTCTCTGCTTGTAATTTCCTTTCCTCATTTTCAGCCTCCCATTTCTTGGCTTCAATTTCTAATCTTTTGGTTTCTCTCTCAGCTTCCAGTCTTTTGTCTTCTCTCTGAGCTTCCAGTCTTTTGTCTTCTCTCTCAGCTTCCGCTTGCAACCGCCTTTCTTCAGCCTCTAATTTCTTTGCTTCTCTATCAGCCTCTAATTTCTTTGCTTCAGTCTCTAATTGCAACTTTCTTTCTTCCCTATCCATATGTTTGTCCACTTCTGTTGTGACATACTGAGTGAGAGGTATAGTACTGAACAATTACAAGAAATAGAATTTTTTTCTGCAGAAAATGGTGAAGTCCCCAGTGTCTGAGAGGACTACTGGTATCAACAAAATTAGTTACGGCTGTGAATTAATCCTGATTCGAAACAATAGTAGAGAGGAACCGACATAAAGTGCCCCTTTCGCTGGTTAACTAACTGTGATATTAAAAAAAAAAAACAAGGAAACCAATTTACTTAACAATGATAAAATTGACAAGGTCCGTTTCAAATACAATTTCCTTATTATTTATTTAGTAATAACACACTATCTACTCTTGTGCTGAAGGGTGAATGTTGAAAAATGGAATGTAATGAATTTGTTTAAAATGATGAATACAAATGATTTACAATATATATATATAAATATATAATACAACAAGTTTTCCAATTATAGGAACAAAAAAAAATAAATTCAAGCTGTGCTGTTATTTCAATTCATAGGATAAATCGTTTTATTATAGCATATAAACTTTGTATTTTACGTATAATTTAACCACTATGATCTTATTTATTGTCTCTTGCTACGCTAATTCACGTTTCCCGCATCTTCATTGACAGTAGATTTTGCTCACAATGCCGACAGAAATGGTACTAATGTGTACTCATCTCTTAAGAAGTTGCTGTCCTACTTGGTTTGGTTTCACAAAACACCACTGTTGATCGTTTCGTTAGCCCACCCAAGACTGAGGGGACTAAAGATGTAGAGTCTATGACAACCTCTATGCTCCTGCGGGCTATTTCCAGGCAGCTGGATTGACGACGACCCACGATCTCAGTTTTTATGACACGTATAAAACCTGTAACAAGGAAAAATAGGGGCTAATTTCTGTGTCCCAAGCTCAAGCCCACCTATTTCTATTGTATATGATATGAGCGTGTCTCAGTGTCTGCATGTAGGATGAATGACAACATGGCTCAGTATGATTTAGCAATAGCGAGACAAGACAGGTGTCTACATACTTGCAAAAACATTCTTTTCTGGGGGCATAAACGCTAATACATGGATATCACATTCAATTAATATAACATTCAATAAACTGCATAATACATTCAATAGTATAAATTCAATACATTGAGAAATTCATCCCATAATATAAATTTCAATTCATATACCAGAAATACTGCACTATAATCGATATGTACGCAATACATGAATACATCCAATAATATGTACAAAACAACCTAGGTGTCAGGTGTGAGTGAGCCGTATATCAACTGTTTTCCTTCCCCCTATTAATATACCATGCCAACCAGGCCCTTTCTGAAAGTGCTATAATATATCCTAACAATAACGTATATGTTCTTATGATAGAGTATAATGCGACGAGGACTGTTTGGTGATATATCAGGTGGAGTTATATGGGACAATAGTTTGGAGTTAGACGAGACAAATAGATTTGAGTCCCCTAACAAGTACTGTTATTGTTTTGGTTGTTGATATTTAGGTATAGGAGTTGGTCCTGAGATAATAGAGTGAGAAGTTATAGGGAGACAATAGATTGAGTCCTAACAAGGACTGTTTTGGTTATATTGCAGTTGGTCATGAGATAATAGAGTGAAGTTATAGGAGACAATAGGTTTGAGTCCTAACAAGGACTGTTTTGGTTATATGGCAGTTGGTCTTATATGAAGATAATAGACTGAAGTCATGTGAGACAATAGATTGAGTAATAAGGAGACAATAGATTGAGGTATGAGTCCTATTAGTCTTCGTCTATTCAATCATAATAGGAAATAACAATCATTATACTTAATTCCCCCAAGATACAATCAGTAACCTGATAGGTAGTATATAAATGAACACACAACAAATACCAACATTATAGACCTGCTGAAAGCCTAGTTTGCTAAAGGGTATCGTAAATATATTTATCCTCTGAGATTCAAGCCGGCCAGATTGTGGCTCGACTTAGCAAAGCAAGCTGCAGGGGATTGCACTCCAGGTAAGCTATAAATCAAGGTGACAGCTTCTTCCTCTTCAGTCGTCGTATAATCTCTGGCGTCGTGTCGGTTGATGTGGTGATTATGCATAAAATCCGCCCGATTATATAGGTAGGTGAATTCCCTTAAGCAAGGCTTTGGTTGGTTCCTGGCGGAGCAAGCTGATTGTTTCCTGCAGTTTAGTACCTGGTCTCAAAACGCTACAGCCTAATTTTATTCAGAGTTTTCCTCCGCCATCTGCGTGAACAAGATGGCCGTTAATAATTTATTCTGTCTCAGAGGACAGCTTGTGAACGGTGCTCGTTGATTCGGTTGATGAAGCAAATCTGTATCCTCGACATAGTGATTAACAAAGTTAGTAGGTTATACACTCGTTTCATCACGACATCAACATAATATTGTTTATAGAGGGGTGATCATTAATCGTGTGTTATTACAGAGGAAGATAGATATCATGTGAGTTTTCCGGAATGTGTTTGATATCGTATGTGTTATAGAAGGTGCTAAGATATCACGTTTGTGTGTTATAGAGGGTCCTTGATATGGTGTGTGTTATAGAGTGTGTTCGAATATCGTATGTTTTTTATAGAGTTGTGCTTGATATCGTAAGTGCTGTAGAAAATGCTAGATATCGTATGTTTTATAGAGTGTGCTTGATATTGTATGTGTTAAGAGGGTGCTGGATGTCGTATGTGTTATAGAGTGTGCTTGATATCGTATATGTTTTATAGAATTGTGCCTAGATATCATATCGTGTAATAGAGTGTGCTCGATATCGTAAGTGTTTATAGAGGGTGACATCATTTATGTTACACAGAAGGTACTCGACCTAGTATTTGTTATAGAGGGTGCTTGATATCGTCTGTGCTAAAGGGGATACTCTATATTGTATGTGTTACAGAGGTAACTTGATATTGTATGTGTTACAGAGGGTGCTCGAAATCCCCCAATGTTGTTTATAGAGTTGTAAGCTTGAATTTATCAATATTTTGTAAATAGAGGGTGATTGATATCGTATGTTGTTATAGGAGTGTGGCTTGATGGCCCCCGTATGAGGCTATAGGGAGGGGGGGGGGCTTTGATAACGTACGTGCTACAGAGGGGTTCGCGTTGATTTTCGTTATGGTGTACGGGGGTGGTGTTATCGCATGTGTACAGGAGGGTTGCTTGTATCGTTGTGTTATAGCGGTGCTCGATATAGTATGTGTTATTAGGTTTGATTACATATCGTATGTGTTACAGAGGGTGTGCTCGACATCGAATGTGATATAGAAGCGCTGCTCGAAATCGTAGTAGTTATGAGGGTGCCTGATCTGTAATGTATATAGAGGGTGCTAGATCTCGTTAAGTTTTTAGAGATTGGTGCTACAGAACAATAGTATGTGAAATATGAGGAGTGAGCACGATATCCGAAATGGTGTATAGATGGGCTTAATATAGTATGTGTTATTAGATTTGTCGTTGATATAGTTTTGTGATATAGCGTGGTGCTAGATGTCGTATGTGTTCTAGAGAGGGTGCTAGATATAGTATTTTAAGGGATTGTGGATATTTAGTGTTATAGAGGGTTCTTGATAGGAGTACTTGTTATAAAGGCTGTAGATACTCGTTATGTGTTATAGAGGCGTTTATTGATAATCGTATGTGTTCTAGAAGTGTAGATATAGACTTGTTATAGAGGGTGGTGGATTACGTATGTGCATAGAGTGTGCTTGACATCGTATATGTTATAGGAGGTGGCATTGATGTCGTAATGTTGGTTATAGAAGAGAGGGTACTAATAATATAGTATTATTATAATTTTATTACATTAATAGTAGGGAATGAATGGAGGCCAGGAAATTCTATTACGTGTTATAGAGGGATTATCTTGATAAAGTAACTATGTTATATAAAAAGGCTGCCTAAGTATTTGAATATCGTTAATGTGATTATATAGGGTTCTGAAAATCGAATGTTGTTTTTTATAGACGTGCTATAAATAGTATGAGTTTATGTATAGAGGGTGGTTTTGATATCCTGTAAGTTCATAATAATAGTAAGGAGAGTGGAGCTTGACGACAACGAACATGTAAATCGAGGTTGCTTGATGTCCGTTAATGTGTTATTAGAAGGTGCTATTAATATAGATTTATGTTGTTAAAGATTGTGCTATATATTCGTATGTGTTATAGCAGAGTGTGTCTTTGACATCGTATGTGTTATATGAAATGTTAAGCTAGATATTCACAATGTTGTTATTAGAGCGTGCCTCGATAACGTATGTGTTTTTTTTTATAGAGATGGTGATTGATATCGATTGATGATTTCAGAAGAGCACTCACTCGACCTAGATGATTTCATTATAATGGGGGTGACTCCGACAACTAGTATTTGTTATTTATTAGAGGTGGTGCTTTGATTATCGTTGGTGTATACCCGTAGTGGTGCGTTATGAAGGGGGATCGAATAGTGCAAAAGCAGTAAAGGGGGATAACTCTATATTGTCATGTCGTTATACGAGGTTTTGCATGATATCGTTATTTGATTATAGAGAGTGGTGATAGGTGATATTTGTTTATTGATAAATGTGTATAACATAGAGCGTGTAGTCTTTAATATCGTCCCTCTCCATACGATGTAACAGGAGGATGTGCCTTGAATTATCGTTATGCGTTAAAAAGGGATGCTTAAAAGTTATGCATGCTTGTTTACAGAGAATGTTTGATATTCGTATTTGTTATAGTGTGAGTGCCCCTCTAAATATATTATGTGTTATAAGGAGTTTTTGCTCTCGATATCCGCTCTTTGATGTAGTTGCAAGAAGCTGCCCGAAATCGTATAGTTTGTATATAGAGGTTGTCCGACAATTCGTATGTGTATATAAGAACGGTTGCTTCGACAAGTATGTAAAGTGTGTTTTATTTACAGGTTGCTATGATCTTAATAATGTGTTAGAATAGTGAGAGAAGATTGCTATGAATTCGTATATTGTGAGTAAGACGGAGGGTGTTGTGCTAGATGTATCGTTTGAGTTGTGTCTTTAGAGGGCAATGCTAGAATGTCGTGTACTATGGAGTGTGTATTAGAGCGTTGCTGGATTGAGAAGTGTTATAGTGCTGTGTAACGCGATAGAGTGGGTGCGTTGCTATCGAATGATGTATACTGACAGAGTCCGTGCATGTGTCGTATAATCGTATGTCGTAATAGAGGTGGCTGCTCGTGAATATAGTAATGTGTCATAGAGGTGCTTGATGTAGTAATTGTGTGCCATATAGTGAGCATTGGATATAGTATGTGTTATAGAGAGGTTGCCTTGATAAAGTATGTGTTATAGAGAGTGCTCAATATAGTTTATGTGTTAAAAAGGGTGCTCCGAAATAGTATGGTTGTTATAAAATAAAGGTGCGTGATAAAAAGATATAAGTATTAAAAGAGAGATTATCTGAATGTAGTAATTTGTTATAGAGGTTTGCATGATTACTATATTTGTATAATAGAAGTGCTTGATTATCGTATGTTGTTTATAGAGAAGAGGGGATTGCACAGGTATCCGTAATAATGTGATTGTTAAGAGGGTGATATATAATCGTACGGATAAGGGGTTGAGGACGAGGGAAAGGGGGAAGTGGGGATGTGGGGGTGTTGGGGGGGGGTGGGATGGGGGGGTGGGTGAGTGAGGGCTACAAGATTTTGGGAGGGAGCAAGGGGAAATAGGTTATCCC